>PVIJ01009718.1:0-65026 GCA_004024925.1 Scalopus aquaticus
GTCTGCCACACCATGTGGGATTCTCCCCGGCCGGGCGTCGAACTCGCGTCGCCGCTGCCGACAGCTCCACAGCGCAGCGCTTAACCGCTGCGCCACCGGGGAGGCCCCAAATCCAACTGTGATTTAATGCATTATCTCCTTTCCCCCCCAAACTCTTGCTTTGTAACTGAAGTTCACACCCAACTTAGCATATTTATTTATTTATTTATTAGTTATTGCATAGAATTTAAAAGTTGACAAATAACAGTAAAGGCTTAAAAAGGGGTAGGGGGAAAAACAGGTCAAACACTCTACTATGAGCAAGTATAGACTTTGATGCTAGGTTACTAATAGGATAAATGATGAAGGGCATAACTACTAGGTTAGTTTTGCCTTTAGACAGAAGGAGGATTCTGCATTGTCATATTGAAAAGTATTCAGACAGTGCTCTTTACTAAATGATTTAGGTAATGTTCAGTCTTACATAAAATCAAATGTTAAAAAATTGCCAGTTAGTCAAATCCAGGCCACCTATGAGGTGCCAAAGAGTAAGGCAGATAAAAGAAAACATTTAGATTTAATAACGTATCTGGTTAGAAAAAAGAATAAAATCACAGTAGTATGGTCACATTTAGTTGGTGGTTCAGCTCTAACTTATATCCATGGACTTCACTCTCACTCAAACTCTCTTGAGTTTGAATTCTTATCATCTTCCCTGGGTCTCCGCTTCTCTCTCCAGATGCCTTACTGGTAGCACTCCCAATAAAGTCTTTTTGCTCTCAACAGTCCTCTTTCTAGGGACCGAAGACCTACCTTGAACCCTAGAATCCCATTACAGAGGCTCTGCTATCTGTTAATAAGAATCTTCTCTTTTGCTGGTATCAACATATTTGTGACCACCTGACCCTGAACCTAAACTTTCATGTTCTCCCACTTTTTAGGGCATCCCATATCCCTTGGTTTTAACTGCTACTTCCTGCCTGCACCCTCTCTGGGCATCATGCCATGTTTTATGGATTCAACTTCTTCTTAGGACCTGCAACTTGATTATATAACTCTCCAGGGCTTCCCTCCTTGACTCTGGTTTAGTGGGTCTATTTCTAACTCTCAACTCCTCCCATTCTGCCTCACCCCACTGCAGTTAACCATAATTGTGTGTCAAGACCAGACTAAAACCAAAACAAGAGGATATTGAAACAAAAAGAAAGTACTGGACTTGGACTCCAAATTACTGTAAATGTGACAGAAGGGGGAATGACAGAAAACTGCTGCATGAACATGTGAAAAATACGTAGGGACTTGAATGGATATATATGCACACTTAAAGCTAGTCATGTGATAGGTATTGTGCTAAATATAGCTATGTACTATATTCATACTAAATATATTATGCTAAATATACTTTTGTGCTATATTTATGATAAATTATGCTCAATATAGCTCTGCCTATAACCTGTGCCCATAGTAATAGATGACCCCAGCTAAAGGGGCAACAGTTCCTTGCCTGCCTGATGACATCACCCCCAGAACAGGCTAAAGACAAGTGGGAAACAAAATAATCAGGAGCTACCTGTCTACAAACTGTTTTTTGCTCTACAGGAACACAGTAATTGATGCTATGTCGCTGAGATAAAAGATGAGTAGGGGAGCCTAAGAACTTATGTTTACATTTTTGTATGACTACCTGTTGGACGAAAGGCTAAGTGGATTTGTTTCAAATGCCAGACAAGATGGGTGGACATGTTCAAAAGACCTAGTTTGACTCACTTTGTGGTGGAACACTCATGGAACTGATCACTCTGAGAAATAATTCAACCCCTTCTCCCTGACAGGGTCTACGAATAAGATGACCATCCATCAGGGATACTGCAAAGGAATTTCCTACAACAAAGAGACTGAACGAGATTACTGTACAACTTGGCCAACTCAATGGTCTTTAAGATAATGCATGTGGAATTGCAAGAAAATGTAAATACAAACAGTTCTAATGATGATAAGGGCATTTGACAAAAAAGTGACTATTTACCAAAGGATACAAGCTAGGCTTGTCCAAGGTAATGTACTTTAAATATTTATACTTACTATAATAATAAAAAAAAGTGAACCCAGTAAGTTGACTGTGCTTCAATCAGGAGGCCTACACCTTTTGAAGTTTCTTAGACACACCATCTCTGTGTTTGTCTTCATTCTATGAGAAAGCATAAATATCTTGAAATAATTGCAGTCAAACAAAAAACCAACAAACAAAATTGGACATACTGTCTTTAGAGAGCTTCTCTGCCTTAAGACATGGTAGGGCAAATAGATTTTCATAGGTCAGTTTATTTTACACATAAGGAGACACTGTGACAAATATCTTCACCCATATATCTGATGGTATTCAGCCCTAAATTCCCTTAAATTACATGAAAGTATTGGGGCCTCCCTGGTGGCGCAGCGGTTAAGCGCTGCGCTGTGGAGTTGTCGGCAGCGGCGATGCGAGTTCGACGCCCGGCGGGGCAGAGTCCCACATGGTGCGGCAGACCTCTGCTGCCTCGCCCGCTGCTCCCCTCAGCAGTGTATTCCTGATCTGCCTGTTCTGCTCCCTGCTCTGTCTCTGGTGAACTCTCTCGCCGCCCCACACCTCTGGCCTGTACCCCAGCTCGTATGTATAAATAAATAAGTCTTCAAAAAAAAATTACATGAACGTATTTACTGAAATTTATACATATTTTAAAATGCTGTATCTACAACACTTTGATTAACACTTAGCTTTTTCCAGTCTACATATGTTAATTTCTATCATTCCATACTGATACATACTTTGTCTTATTTGCATTTATCAGATGGCCTATTTCACATAATGTCTGCATCCTAATTTATTTTTTAAAGATTTATTTTATCTATTTATGCATACAAGAACTGGGGTGTAGGCCAGAGGTGCTGGGGGTGAGAGGATTCACCAGAGACACAGTGGGGAGAACAGGCTGATCTACTGAAATACACTTCTGAGGGGGGCAGATGGCGAGACAGGAGAGGTCTGCCGTGCCATTTGGGTTAGCTCCCTGGCTGGGGATAGAACTCATGTTGCAGTGGCTGCAGATAGCTTCATAATGCTGAGATTTAACACCTTGTGCCACGAGAGAGGGCCCTGCATCCTAATTTAAAACCATATATCAATCCAAATAAGACAGTGCTCTTAAAATTTACCTTACTTATTTTTTGAGATAGCACAACTATCTCTAAAAAAAAAAGTTCATTACTTTTTAAGACAGAGCTCAAAAATATGGATAAAATTCTCTGAAATGATGGTATTATTAGATGTAGATACCCCTTTATATTCTTTACTATTTCCTTACTGTATATTCCTATATACCCCTATATATTTCTTACTTTGTGGATTGATAAAAGTCATTCTTAGCATCTACTTCAGTCATTCAGTAGTTTAAATTACACATGTTAATTAGTTTAGAATGTGAGAATATTCTAAACCATATGTTTCTTTTTAAAAGAGTATGAAAATTGTATTTGTATGGCCTCTATAATTTCTGAAAAGTTGCTGGGCAACTTTTCAAAGATACAATCCTTTACTGATTTATTAACTATTCAAAATCAAGCTCAGAGAATTGACCCCAAACAGTATTTAAGATATTTTTATCAATATCCTCGTGATCTTGTCATTCTCAAAGATAAAAGTTGGGCAAGACTAAAATTTACTTGGGACTTAACCATCCCAAATGTAAAGCCTGTTTTATAATTACTATGTAATATCAGAGTATTCTGTAAGCCAGAAAGCATAGTTAGTATGTCAACAACCTAACTGTATACTAATTCATATTTACATCGCACCCCTGGAGTATGAGTTTCTCATTTACAATTCATGTTTAAAAGGTTTACAACATAAGATACACAATTGCCTTTATGTGCAGCAAACATGATAAAGACATTTGATGTATGAAAGAGTTTACATATTCTTCCCTTGCATTGCATCTGAAATATGCCAGGACAGAATTTATTGCATAATTACAGGATGTTATTCAGTTATCATGATGCTTCTCGTACAGTGCACTTTCTTTTAAATATTCCAAATACATTTTCTAATTTAAACACAGTATTTGTATGAAAGGAGAGAATCATTATCCTCCAACTAAATAAATAGTAATATTTTAAAATAACTATGAGAAACTACTATAACTAATCTGTAGGAAAACCACAACTAACTACAGATAATTTTTTCTAATTGAAAATTATTTGTAAATAACTTTTCCTGTGTGCCTTTTTAAGGTAGAAACTTCTCTAATCACCTGATTTCAGTTTCCTTCAATGTGTTCCTTAGCAATAAAAGAGCAAATAAAAATCTATTATGATGAAAAATCTAGTATCAGCTTTCCTACTTTCAAAACACTTGCATTATATTAATTTGCTTCATATTTACAACAAGCTATTACTTATTCCAGTTTCCTTATTTATTTCACAAGTTATAATTATGGAAATAAGGCAAACTCAATGAAATTCCCTGGTCTAAAAATGATAAAACCAGAAAGAAAAATAATTATAATTGGAACCTATATCCTCATACCCAAATCTCTAGCCTTGTCTATACTGTCTCGGTCAATCCAATTAACTATGCCAGTCACAGTTCTTTGACAAAGCTGAATATTTAATTCTCTTCCCCAGCTGCAAAGGAGTAAATGCTTGTGTCCCAAGACATGTTGAAACTTAGCTCACAATGTGATTGTATTAGGAGGTGAGATGTTTGGGAGATAATTGGGTCATGAGGGTAAAGCCCTCATGAATGGATTTAGCACCCTCATAAAATGGACCCCCCCCCCCTCAGAGCTCTCAATGTTATCAAGGACAGAGTGAGAAGATGGTTGTAGATGACTAGGAAGGGAACTCTTCAGAAGCTTAACATGCCCTAATTTTGGACTTCCTGGCCCTAAGTACTTTGATAAATAATTGCTTAAGCCACCCAGCCTAAGGCAGTTTGTTAGAGCAGCCTAAACAGACTAAGACCTCAAGTTACCCCAACATCTGCATTATAACTGGATTCTATTTTAATCTTTTGAAAAACAAGGATGCAAATGTACACTTCTATGCAATATGTCTAGTTGCATATTATATAATCTTCTTTCTAAACTAAACATTTTTCTACTGAACATTTTCCACTGAACTAACTTACATAGCATCTGGATTTAATGGTGTATGAAATGTCTCAAGCATTCTTATATATTACATGATGCTAATTTTTCTAATTGAAATATTTAACTGGAGAGCTAGAGCATAGCTGTCCTTTGTCACTACAAAAATTAATATTATTTGTGCATCTACGAAATTTTTTCCAGACCATGTTTTGGCAAATAATGAGGATTCAATCCAAATCAGACCTCTATTTCTAATATACAAGTGCACCAAACCAGCTCAAAGAAAATTTTAAGCATAAAGGATTTCATGGTTCTAATCCCATTTCTGTAGCTTTTAAACCTCATTTAAAATATCAAAATAAACTTCTCAAAGCAAATGCATCCATTTGATAATCTCATGCCATGGGTCTGTAAGATTGGGACAACAATGCTCAAGTTAGGCATTTTTACTTCCCATTAATCCTTTAAAGTTTACTTTGAAAGCATTTCCAAAACACCAAGTGAAAAAATAAACAAATGATGATCAGATGGTATTTGGAGTCATTATATGCTCTCTGCTGAAAACTGGGCGCACCTTCAAAGATCTCTGTTCCTGACCGTAGGCAGGGATATAACAATTCAAAACGGGGTTTCTCTACACTACTTGCAATGAAAACGAATTTAAAAATCATTTCACATCCCTTCGAATGTTTAGTAATCCTTCTGATCAAGCTGTTTCTTGGGTCTATCACGCATCTAAATGAAATTTAAATTTTTTTTGAGTTTTCATTCTGGGAAATAAGGCAGCATCATTCCTGACTGATTTGCTCCTTTCTTCATACTAAATAACCCCTTGGACCAAGCTTCAGAGATCTGATGACAACCATGTAGCATTTCCCGAGTATATGTGCCCACTATTGAGGTGACTGGTGTGCCTGTTGACAACCTACCAGTGGTCTCAGATTTTGTCAGTACAGTGACTTTCAAATGACTAACACCCACCCCAAATTTAGTTGGAGTTCTTTTGAAGGCTTAAAAATAATTTTTACATAATACTGTTTTTCAAGTCCAGGACTTGAGTGTTTCTCTAACAGGAAAGTAATAAAGTAACCAGAGAGTTCATTAAAACACAAGTAATCAGTCCCAGTTTCTGCTTCATTAGGTTTGATAAGTCCTAAGAACGTGCATTCCTAAAGCTGTGTGGAGGTTCCTCAGAACACAAAAATGAATCTACCAGATGATCCAGGGATTCCACTCCTAGGAATCTACCCAAAGAACACAACAACACTAATTCAAAAAGAAACCTGCATGCCTATGTTTACTGCAGCACTATTTACAATGGCCAAGATATGGAAACAACCTAAATGCCCCCAAACAGACGAATGGATCAAAAAGTTGTGGTCTATTTACACCATGGAATATTGCTCAGTGACCAAAAAAGACAAACGCATGCCATTTGCAGCAACATGGATGGAGCCAGAAGGAATTATGCTCAATGAAATAAGCAAAGCACGAGTCAAACAGTTCAGATTTTGATCCCATGGTATTATAGCATCTTCCACAGTTTCTAGTACATGTGTATGATAAATATTCATACAACAAATAATTGAATGTAAAAATATGTAGAAAGCAGAGCAAATCTGTTCAGATGATAGACAGGGAGTATTTAAGGTGATAGAGTCTTTCTTGGGGAAGGCAAGAAGTCAGCAGCATAGAAATGGGAAGGAGTTTTGGCTAACTATTCTATATTCCAAACTGTAATGGCTAAAATAAAAACAGTACAGCTCTATGTCTTGTGATTCTGTAAGCGATTTTTTTTTTTTTAGTTTACGGTGTTGCCTGGTACCAAAATGGCTGTCACAAGGATAGCTGCCAAGTCCAAAATGTCCTCATTCATTTGGCTGGTGCTTGGTGCTCACTGTGTGTTGAAATGTGTAGCTAGTTGTATACCCTCACAAAGCATGGTAAGATGGTGAATTCTGTGCAGAGACACGAAAACTGGAATTCCTTTACGGTATAGATCGCAAACCTACACAATGTCATCTCCACTACTTACCATCAGTCACAGGAGTCACATGGCCAGCCCAGATTCAAGAAGGCACTAAGAAAATGCCACCTTCAATGGGAAGCATGGCAAAGAATATGCAGCCGTTTAATTCATCAGACTATTCTTTGCCCACAAATGATTTATATTCTTCCACCCTACAAAACACACTCACTCTGCCCCAGGTCTCCCAAAAGTTTCATCCCACGAAGGCCTCAAGATCAGGCTAAATCCTTAGAAGCCCTTCTAGGTAGCTGAGAACATCGAGGAAAGCTGGCCATAAATCTCCGTGAAGTCTTAAGACAGGGTCCTGCAGCTGTGCCCTGATGTTTATTTGTTCCTTGAGACCAGGTTTTATTGACAGTAGTGCTCTGGATCTTATATTTCAACCTGATACTATTTCTTATTTTGAGAACTCTTGCTGTGTAGAGGAGCTGTGAAATAGAAATGGTTTTATTTACAATCCTAGAAAATTCTGAGTTGGAAGTACATTCTCTAAAGTCTACTTAAAATCTGAACAGTTCCTTCTTTAATTCATCTCTTTCTTGTAATACTTTGGTCATACTTGTTTTAAAAAAGGCTAGCTGTCACTACAGTGTTCTGCAGGAAAATCTCCTAAGCTAGATCCACAAATCCATTAGGTCCTTGTTCTATCTTCCATGTTTCTGACAGACCTGGAAGTCAGTCCTGTCAAGTTTTCTGTACCTGTGAAACAACAGTATCATTTTATATTCTCCAATATCAGTTTTCTCATGGTTCTTCCAGCTACCTTTAAAGTCTTCTTACTTCTCTTCAGGCCATCACTGCCACTGGGTCACAAAGTAAATTCCAGATGTTTTGATACAGCAGCCCCTACTTCTAAGTACTAATTTTTGCTTTGGTTTTTTTATTGCTATGCAACAAACCATCCCAAAACTTGGCAGCTGAAACCACCATTCATCACTTCTCATGATTCTGTGGGATGATGAGACAGTTCTGTTGCACGTGGTGTTGGCTGGAATGCTGGGGTGGCTGGAAGGTTCAAAATGCCTCAATCACAGGGCAGGCGCTTGGGCTGGCTGCTGTCTGGAAGTTCAGTGTAAGCTAATGACCAGAGCCTTTGCCTTTCCTCCACAGGGCTGTTTAAGCTTCCTCACAGCAAGGTGGCTGAGAAGGAACATTGCAAGCACACAAAAGCAGAAGCTACAGATCTCTTTAAGGTCCATCCTTAGAAATTACTCCACACCATTTCTGCTACATTTGATAGAATCTCTCTCCTGTAGATAACAAATGAGGAAGGACTAGCAGACAAAGAGGAGTACAGGGAGACAGAGAGGCAGGGTCAGTATGGGGAGACAGAGAAGTAGGTCAGTGAGATGAAGGAGAAGTAGTGTTTCTATATCATAGAAATCAGTGAGTTTCAAGGAAGCATCTGACATCATAACCAATAACCCAGAGAAACCAAAGGACAACAAAACATGTTACCACTACTCTGCGGTTTCTGATCCAAAGCTGTGGAGTGGTAATGTGTCTGTGAACAATCATCAGCAATATTCTAAATATTAGGAAAATTACCCTAATCATCTGAAGCCCCAGGAGAAAGTTACTGAATACGACAATTAAAACCACAGGAGCAATTCTAGAAATCCTAATTAAATCTGAGTTGTTCTGAATGCTAAAAAACATTGCCTAGTTGTGGATGGTTATGGAATACATCATGTATTTAATTAAGATGGTAATTATCTTTCTAAGGAAAAGACCTTTCAGTTCTTTGATACTTTTACTAAGTTAGCGAATAATCTAGGATACATTTAAGGAAAAAGATGTGAGTGCCCCAGTATTATTAACACCAGATCATCCACCACCACTGTCTACATAATTCTTACAATGTGTATACGGAAGGCAAACTATCAATAAAATAAGTTAATTACTGAAAAAAGTAGACTTAGAGAACTGATGAAGTATTTATTTTAAAAAAGGTGAACTCAAACCCTTCTCTGCCATTTTCACTGTTTATAAAAGTGCGTTCCTGACCCCCTCCCAAACCCTACAGTAAGGAAGCCACAGAGCACAGCCAAACCCAGGCCCCATGCAGGCTCTTGTGAATCACGCATGTTGTCCTTTCAAAAGACTGGCTGATGGCAGAGGTCATATTCTATTTGCTTCTCCTAATTTGATCTTTCACAAAATCATATGGAGTATTTTATGCAGGAAGAAACTATAGTGATCAGAGTTCAACTCTTTACAAGCAAGGAAACTAAAGTTCTGAGCTGCTCTAGGGTGCCAGGATAGTGAAGCATGGGGTTATGGCTAAGTTACCTATTTGATAGAACTAAGAGGTTGGTAGCATTGATTCTGGCCACTCAGTCTACTTAATAGTAGGTCTTAATAAAGTAAACATGGTTTTATAACCTGAGTCACAAATCTAGTTCAGAACATTTCTGTGTTAGAACAGAGATCTAAATGGAATTAGGCGATGATATTAGGGAAGATTGTTCCAGGCCAGGAAACAGGAAGCTTAGGATATGTGAGAATCAGAAAGGAGGCAGCCCTGCTGGAATGTTAGGGGCTTGGGGAAAGTTGAAGAGTGATAGCAGGCCTGAAGCCAGGAGAAAGTGTTTGGATAGTAAGTAGTACAGGAGTAATGGAAAAGTCACTGATAAGTCTTAAGTGGAAGAGTAGCTGATCTGTTACTAGCTTTTAAAAATTCATATTCAACTGAGTGACTTGGTAGGAATATGTGGACATACTCAAGAATTCAAAGGATCAACACCTTCACCTATAAGGGTATTGAAGATACAGCAGAGGACAGATCCACTGTCCTCCTCATTTTTTCATGTGGAATGTTTGTGTGTCACACTTTTCAAACATACATTGTATTCATGACACTAGAGAGTCATGCTACTTAACATAGTGTATGTATTAATCATTCATGGTATCAAAGTCAAAAGCTCTGCCATAGAGCTAATTTAGGATAAATCTTCTACGACTATAAAAGATGAATGATGTTTTCAGGAAGCAACCTAGCATAGGGGCTTGTTTATTTCTGGCTTACACACTCGAGGAAAGCATGGTCATCTTTTATTTATGGAGTGACGGCAAACTAATTCCATGCATTAAAAATGCCAGCTTAAGCAAAAGTCAGAAAAACAGACACAGGATCATGGAATGAGTCTCTAATAGATAATGATCATATTCTTTAGATCTTCAATGTTAAGAAATGACAAATATCAAACATACACACAGATAAGTTTCTATATACAAAACCAAAAAAAGACAGGAAGATGACATTTTACTGAAATGTATACAGACTTAATTTTCTGTTTATTAACTAGTTTAAAAACATCAAAAAGATTTCACTCAGAATGTCTGTAAGAATAATAATCTATTTTACATACTAAGTGTTCAATATTTGCCCCAAGCTACCAATGTAATAGTAATTATCTTTACCATGTGTTCACAATTCAAAATGTTAATCTTACCCTATGAATGCTGGTCCACTGGAAACTCTGCAATTAGTTTCTATTTGAAAAATTCCTAAAGAGAAATCATAAACATGTTGTTATATTTTATGCATCACAGGACTGTGAGACAATTTATCCACTTGTGGTTCTAAAGTTTCCAACATCTATAATAACTTTATGAAACATGCAAAAGATAACTTCTTAATAAATGTGTTGCTAAGCAGATCATCTGCTGACCATTCACAATGTGTCCACTTATACCCAGGGAGAGAAACAAATCACTGTCACAAGATACAGTTCACAAGGCCTAACATTCAACTTTTAATGAAGAGTATAATAAGCAATATAGATGAGGTGTTTCTCATTTTATAAATGATATATATGGGAAACATGGGGGGAGGACTTAATGTTTGGGATCATTTTCTCCTTCAAACAGTTTCTTTGTTTTTTCATTTTTTTTCATTGGCTGCTAGTTATACACAAGTATGTCATTGTCAAATTGAATGGCACAGCATTGAGATCTTTTTTGACCTCTTATTTTTTAACATAAGATTTTTCTGTGATATACTTTTAGATTTTTCGATGATATAGTTTCTATGATATATCCATGCATGATATATGTAAATAACATATATGGATATATCATAGTTTACAAAATCATTTCCCTACTAAATCTTAAATTTTCCCTTTTTATTATTATCAGTGCTGTAAACATCTTTATATGCTTCAAATGACTTCCTTTGCACAGACTTCCAAAAGTGAGGTAATGGGTCAAAGAGGATGAGATTCAAGGCCATCAAATTGATTCCCAGCATCAAATTGATTCCCAAGAAGGTTATACAAATTTTCTTTCCTATAAACAACATAAGAGTAGCACCCCCACCAGATGTAAGAATCATCATCAGAAATCTTTGCTAATCCCATACCTGAAAAATGGTCTATTCTCGCATTTTTTTAAGTTGGGGTGCATGTAGCTTCATTCCTCTTTTCTACATAACATTTACTTAAACCAGAGGAACATTTTGCTGAAAAGATATAAATGTAGAACTTAATGAAAGCTCTCTGATAATGACGACTTGTCTTGTCAGAGTGAAGCCATTGCTGTCAAGTAGCTCAGTTTCTTTATTCAAGCTAAAAGCAAATCCTTCAAACTAATTTTAGAAATGATAGAAAAAAAAAAGTTTTCGCTTTTCTTCCTCCCCAGCAGCAAACAAAAGTACAAGTTGGAGAATGAAATGTGAAAATTCTAAATGGCAATGCTTCTTAGAATAGAATAAATAGTCCATATTAGGCAGGATAAAATCAGGACTGGATTGTCACAGCAATTCTGACAGACCCAGCTGCTGAGCCAGGCTGCTGGCATCAGGGGTTCTCCAGCTTGCTATGCTAATGAGTATTATAAAACCAGCATTACTATCTCCTCAAAAACATTTTCTCTCCTCAGTGGCAAGACTGAGTGATTCTTGCCCTATCTGACCTGCAAAATGAGATCTAGTGACTAGAGAGAGATCCTTGATGTGACAGACATTTTAACTTAAAAAGTCAACTCTAAGATAACCTAAAAAAATGTATTCTGGATGATTTGGAGATGACAAGCCTACACTGAGCATTCCCTTTCTCAAATAAGAGCTGCATTCACAATGCTCCCAAAGAGGAGTATTAAGGAATACTCCCTAGTGACTGTGGATAAGGAACAATAGGGAACAATCAGCTTTCAGAGAGACAAACAAAAGGCCCCAAGGCTTTTACTTTGAAAACTGAGAAGTCAAGATGCTCTTATTTCCTTAGCAGAGATAGCAGAGACTGACAAAACAAAGCCCTCTGTAGTAAAGCAGAGAAGAACTATAAAAAATTTGGAAATTGTAACTTGCTTTCTATTTGGGAGAATTTGTCTTTTAGGAACAATTAAATAGAATCCTTAAGTTTCCTTTTCATATTTCATAAGTCAACAATTTGCATAGTCAATGCTCTCATTTTACAGGTCAGATATGGCAAGATTCCCTACAATACCATCTTGCCTTGTACAGGTCTGTGAACTTTAGGCTTTAGGTTATGTAAAACCAGTGTATCCTATTTTCATCAATTTGAAAAGGTGAAACTATGAATGTCAGATGTACTTGCAGAGGGACACTTCACCATCTGTCCCACCCTGGGGTCACCTCCATGAATCACCTGGTAAAACACCCTGTCCTCCACAGTTTGAATCCACTGCTCTTCCATCTGTGTTCCTATATAACTTTGCTAATAATTTCTTACAGAGTTTCACAGTGTATATTAAGGTACTGCCTCTTTGAAGCACTTGAGGACTGGGCCTGTTCTATTTATCTATATCCTTTGGATCAATCGCACTGCCTCTTTCTAGGGTTAGATTAAGAACCTGGCTATTAAGGTGGCTTCCAAATACGGATTCAACAATGGGGTGTTTAAAACATCTTTGGAAGCTTAATGAGATTAAACAAAAATAGTATCTACCAGAACTTTTCTCAGGGAGAACACAGAATATGGTTGGAAGACAGGTAAGGAGTATGCTATTTCTCTTCTGATCAGCTGAGATCACAGGAATTGGCAGGCTGGACTAGAGGAGTTATTTGGCTGCAATCTTTCCTCTGACGCAGAACTCAGTTTCTCAAAAATGCCATGAGCAAGTATTGAAAGAGTAATACTCTGAAGTGGCATCAAATCATCAGTGTACCAAGGCTTGCAAGTTCATGACCCATCTAGATGCCTCCATGTCTCCGTTTTACCTCTTTCCCACCATAAATATCCAGGAAGTAATTACTAAGTGAATGACTAACACCAATTCATTCCCAGTTAGGAAACAAGGGTCTGGAAGAGTGACAAAGCAAAGCAACAGGGAGGGCTTAGGGCATTTCCATCAACCTGTGACAGGTACAGGGTTTTAGAAGCAAAGGCTAAGACTTCAGCCTTTAGAAAAAAAGGAGGAAAATTCATACTTGCCAATTTACCCACCAAACATGACATTTCGGAAACCTGGTTGGAGAACTGCTGTCAAATTCAGCAAGACTGGCAAGATAATGATGATTTATCATTTTGAATCAGGGATGGATGACCGGGTAAATATGATAGCATTCCCAAAGGGCCTTAATATCTTATCAAAGGATGATTTCACAATTACTCTTATTTCACAAGTTAGAGAACAGCATAATACGACAGGAATAAGCCAGGATCAGTGGAGATCAGGCTGCCATCCCAACAGGACAATATTATGCCCTCTGTGCCCAATGCTGCCCTGTCTACCCTCTCCAAGACCATGGATTCTGAAAAGATAAGGATGTTCTTGTCTCTCCGGGGTTTGACACATATTAGGTGATCCACAAACATTATAATTTATGAGTCTGTGAACTACAATCCAACTGACAATAAGGCATACTCTTAGATGATTTCAGTCTCACAGAACCAGTTACTCCTGATAGGGAACACTGTAAAGAAGGCTACATCTTCTATAACACAGCCTTAACCTAATGACAAAGGCAAATAGCCTTGCAATAAAAATCAGTGTGGTTTTTCCATCTGGCTAATTTCTGACCATAAAATACAAAGGTTTAAAGTTCACCAGGCAAAAGATGGCCACTCAACATTGAAGATGCTTAAAATGAACATGGCTCCCCACTCACCCCCAAACAAGGACTCATTACATACCTCTTGCTTTTTCAACATCCTGAGGGTGCTGGCTATCCTATTACACTGTCATTAACAGGCATCATAGATAGTGGGTTAAATGTTCCTGCCTCTCTCTTTGAGCTCTTAGAAGACTTCAGTGTATAGGAAAGGACCTACACCTCAAGAGTCTCAATAGCTCTCTGCTGAATGGAAAAGGTGGTGGGAGAGGGAAAGGGAAAGCTACCATTAACTGTGTACTTGGGGAGGTTGGTATTATGATCTCAGCTCTCAAGGTGAGAAAGCTGGGGGTTGGAGAGATTAGGAAACTTGTTCAAGCTCACAAAGTAAACCCAGAATTCACACCAGCTCTGACTAAGAGCCATCTGCTTCTCCGCCTCGCCAATGAGCTATATAAAAAGGAGTTTTATATAGAAAATGGTATCTCTCTTCTAAAAGAATCTACGCTCTTTTAGAGAAAGTAAAAGATACAATCTAAAAATTAGACCTACATAGTTTTTCTAGCTCACTACTCAGTATTCCATATAGTGAAACAGAACCAACAAGTGCTCCCTTCACCCTGCCTGCCTCTATTATGTAATTAAGATTGACACGGTAGATAGCCAGGCAAGGCGCATACTCCTGGCTCTACCATGTACAGAGAAACATCTCCTTACCAATTTAATAACAAGAGGGATAACTGAAATTTAATCTGCATTCAACAATATTTTATGTGGGTTCCCCCTGCCAGCCTTCCAATCAAGTGTGGTTAAAATAAATTAATGTCATAGCTCTTAAATGTTACCTTCCTGAGTGAGTTAATAATGGACTATCATATGCCTTCACTATGTTAGTTACTTTCAATATGTCAGTTAATTTTTGAGTCCTATTTCTCATCTCCTAAAACTCTTAAGAATATTTAAGAGTATATGGGAATGTGCAGAATACAGAAGATCAGATTTAGTTCTAACTATCATTTACCATCTACTTCATCTTAGGCTATCCAAGTATCACTTTTCTCACCTGTGAAACAGGGATAAAGGAGTTGCTTATAAGTTAATAAGAATTACAGGAGTTTGCTACAAATCAAATGATTAGCACAGAAACAGGTACAAGGTAAGCACTCAGAAGCGGTGATTTAACAGAACAGTCGCTTTATCTAAAATTAACCTATTAAAGGCTAACTTTCAAATATTATTTTTGAAGAAAAACCAGATTGGATGTTATGGGCTTGTTATTAAGTTAGTGATTTCCATGCCAGATTTTGTAGTGCATCATATGACTCCAGTTACTAGAAAGTATCATTACATATAAATACAACTCACCTCATTTATTTAATGTACGACAAAGACAAAGCACTTTGAAGCCCAAAAAATACACGGTGATGCAACATTTTAAAAAGTTAACCATGCAAGTAACCTCCACTTATTGATGCAATGTCTGTTTTCCTAATCAAGATTCACACTGCAGACAAGTCTCATATACCAAGTTCAACAAGCAAAGGCCATGTTCTAAATCGCTATAGTTGTACAGCAGTGTGACTGTACTGGATGCCATAGAATTGGACACTGCAAAGTGGTTAAAATGATAAACTTTGTTACATATATACAACCACAAAAACTGTTCTACCTTAAAATGAACATAAATGGATTAAATATAAAGTGGGCCTGATGTACCAGAAAACATATCAACATGAAAGAGATAATTTTATTGTGTCAATTTGCTTTGTCCATAATTCATAGGTTATTGTGATCAATGCTAAATACTTAATCACCAGTTTTGTTACCTTGAATTAGAAGGAATTATCATTCCACTAATTTTGTCCAGAGAAGGTCTAAGGTGTAGGTCGTCTGTATACTAGATAAACAGTCACATATAAAGTGAGCACCTTCAGAACTCTTCCTGTGACTATTGAGGTAAGCACATACATGAGTTTTTATTCTCTTTCTTAAAATAACCATTGAAACACCCATGTGTTTACAAAAAGCACCAATCGCTTCAGATGGACTTGCAAAGTATTTGATGCTCTTGTTAATCTTTTTAAGTGGTCGATCTAGCAGAAGACATCAAGGACTGATTAATAGGGTGTGGGAATGCTGAAGAGAAGGGGTTCACAGTGGGCTAGAGGGCAGGGATGGGAGTGGGGGTAAGAGGAGAGGGTAGAGAATGTGAAGAGATTCTGTGTGTGTGTGCATATGGAGGGGGGGTGTTTGTGTGTGTGAGAGAGAGACAGACAGAGGTGTGTGTGTTAAAGGAGAGTGAATATAATCCTCTGCCTTAGTGATAGCAGACATACTTATTGGGCACTTATACTAACAAATCAATCCCTGAGACTTTCATGAGAAGCTCATCTTTGTAAGACTGCTATTACTTCCTTGGCCTCTGGATACATAGGGTGGAAATGTCCACTCAAGGCCTGAGTGGATAAAGGCAGTGATCCATTTCAAAGGAGAGCTGACTAAATAAGAGAAATAGCTGCTCTGCCTTTTTGTAGGGCTATATTAGAGGAGGCAGCAAATGCAATGAGATTGGATATTTCACTGAAGGGAACAGTGAAGGGAATAGGGAATGGGCACAGGGAAGAATCAAGACCACAGACCCAATTTCTACTCCCTACTTTCTAACCAAGTGACAGTATAATGTCAGGCAAGTCATTTCACCTCACTTGACCTGACATTCCTCACTTGCAATGTTGGCGAGAGAGCCAAAAGATCAATAGATCCTCCTTCCAGCATTCCACTAGGCTATGAGTTGATTAGTTGCAGCTGGAGCTGAGGGATACCTAATCTGACAAGACTCCTTTAGAGAGGTGAGAACTAAATGGGATTTTAAAAGAGAAAGTGATAGCACCAGGAAAAGCATTAGCTTGAAGATGAATGGTGTATGTGTTCTTAGAAAGAGGACACTGAATGGCCTCTAAGTGGCAACTAATAAACAGTCTTGCTGAATAGAGAAAAACAGTGGGTCAGAGCAAGAAAAGAATGTCATCAGGTCACACATATAATGAAAGCAGTGATTTAAATTGAGGGTAAGAAGGTAACTGGGAAGCAAGGTAGCGTCCTAAATTTAGTCCATTCTTTAAGCACTAGCATTCACCAACATTCAGTCCTTGGTCAATAGTTTCTCTATCCATGCAGATGCTTTCCTTGGGTGACATCCTTTCCTTTTAAGTATCATCCACCACCTCTGTGTAGATGCTTCCCATAACGACATGGTGAGCCCTGTTCCCCACAATCATCTCCCCAACCTCTTTCTACCTGTTAAGCTGTGTGGAAGCAACTCAATTTCAGCAAGTCCCAAACCGAATCCTCCATTTCATCTCACAAACACCAAACCTACTCCTCCTGAGACCCTGAAAGTTGACAGTACCATCAAGACTGATAGATGACCGAGGTTGAAGTTTGAGAGTAACATCAGAAGTCCAGGCAGTTAACCTAAAAATCTTCTCCTCTATTTCCTAAAATCAATCAGTTCCTTTCTAAACAAGACCCTTCTTCTGTCTCCCTGCTACCACTTCCTTTGTTCGAGTTCTCTTCCTCTTTGGGGAGAATCACTGAAGTATCCTCTTCTTTTGCTCCCAGCCCTTAGACCTGTTTCCGCATGCAATCAGAGTGCTCTTTCTAAAACTGATCACCACCTAATTTGGTTTTTTGTTATTACAAACACAACATAATGTCTCAGGGTGGGGGTGGGGTAAACAAGTGATTGAAATGAGAGCTATCAGGTTCCTCTCTAGTTCTCTAGCTTTATTGGCTCTTTGCTATTCTGTTCCAGGAATGCCAGAGTTTGAGCACAAAAGGCTGGGCAGGCTGCATTCCATACTCTCATCATCGCTCACTTCAGAATGGCTGGAACAGGAAGAAAGGATGCTTTGCCCTGTGCTGGTGTCTTACTGTAGCACTCCTTCGGCCCACACGTTAGTCAGTAGCCCCTCTAGCCTCAGCTAACACTGCCTACATCACGGACTTGGAAACAGTTTGGACTACCGCTGTGTGTATGTGTGTGGGGGTTGGTGTTTAAAGCCAATAGCTGTGTGTCTACAAGTGACTGGTGCCCCTGCACTCAGAAACCAGGCGTTTTTACAGATGTTTTCTTGTACTTCCTGGTCAGTGGCTATCATCGCTATGAGTCACTTCTGGGAACAGAGAGATTGTTCGCCCATGTCCATGTGCTGCCCCACAAGTGTCCTGCAACTGCTTTTGGTAAGTGCAAACTGTCCCATTTTTCTCCCTTTATTTTTATATATCTTGTTTTCCCAGTCCTAGGGGCCTCGTTGCTGCTGGAGCAAAGCCTCTCTTTTCTATTGCTCCCCTGTGTGAGCAAGAGGCAGGGGTGCAGGGGCTGGTTTTCCCTGATCAGAGTACACTGGGATGAGTCTCAGACTAGCCTCCATCACTCTCTGTAGGGACCTAAGAAAATCACACATCCATTCCAGGCCCCCATGTCCTTGACTTTAGAGTATGGACAATCACAGCAGTCCCGATAGTTGACATCAGTGTTAAAAAAAATTATTGTGAAGTACGGTGAAATCATTAAAGGGGCATATAAATGTAAAAGAGGAACTGTTAAAAAGAGAGCCAATTCTTTTGCTGGTGAAGTAATTTTCAAAGAGAATGCCTTTGGCCTTAGAACATTATCTTAAATTGAAACAAAACAACACATGAAGTGAGCTTTATTTATACCACTTTGGTTCCAAGGAAACAAAACAGCAAGAGTTGCAAGGTCACTGATATTCCTAACATTTAAGTGCTACTACAAAGCCAAAAAGGTCCCGGGTTGAAGGCAGCAATATGTAGCCCAAACACAGAACTGTCGTCGTTGATGTCCCCAACACAGAATTGTACTTTCAGAAGGCAACTTGAGTACAAAATTCTTTCTCAGTCTACTCTACTATAAAGGACTGAAAGGGGTCATTTCACTGTCAAGTGGTTATAGAAGGAAAGAAGAGAAAGAAGAAAAGAACAGCCACAACTTTGGCTCACAGTGTTCATGAAATTCTGTCAAGCCTCTGCCCTACTCAGGGAAGGTCTAGAAGTTTCAAGGCAGCCAGCACTGCTTATCTTCTCTACTCCTAAGCTCTTCATTTCCCTGGAAGAAGGTGTGGAAAGTGAAGTATTACGTAAGAGGAATTAAGAGACAAAAGGTCAGTTTCTAAAAAACAAGCTCATATGCCATCTATGTTTCAGGCAAAAAATCCACTTTCACCTGGCTGATAAATCAGAGCTCCATGCTTGCAACTTGGTAAATAGCTCCTGGTGGTCAATATCACTGGTTTTCATTTGTGCCTCTGCTGTAGCAGGAAATATGTTTGTTTGTTTTCCTGATACCACTTTCTCTACCACCAGCAGCATGTCCACAAAGCACTCTGATACTGACACTACCAACACAGAATTAGGGGAGACTCCACCAAAGGTGTAAGGACTTAATCCCACAGACTGCTCCCCCATCAGACCCCAGCCATGAGTCTCAGACTACTCACACTTCTGTTTCACTTTATTACAAATTTAGGGATTCCTACAACCCTCTCTTTAAATTTGGTAATTCACCAGAATGACTCAGGAACTCAAGAATACAATTTACTGGTATCCTGTAAATATACAACTTATGACCAAACAAATGGAAGGGACTAAAGGGACAAGTGTTTGGTGGTGGTTGTGAGGGGACAAGGTGGTGGTGGTCATAGAGCTTTGACACCATCTTTGAGTATGCCACCCTCCCAGCACCAACCTGGACTGTTTAGTGGAGTTTATGGAAGTTTCATTACATAGGCATGGTTGATAACCACTCACTGGTTAAGACTCCAGATCTTTTTCCCTCCCCATGGATACACCAAAAGTTCCAACCCTCTAGTTACATGATTGGTTCTGCTAGTCTCCAGTTTCCATCAAGAAGCCCACCTAAGGCCACCCAGAGTCACCTCATTAGGTTAAGTTTAACTATGGCTGGAAAAGGCTCCTTAAGAGTAACAAAAGATGCTCCAAGATCAGGTAATTCCAAGGGATTTTAGGAACATTGTGCCAGGAACTGGGGACAAAGACCAAATACTTACATTCCTTCTTATAACATCAATAGCATGTCACTGCCTAAGAACAGCCTCACACAAGGACTAATTCTTAGTCAAAATAGATGCTACTTGAAAATGCCAAGCAGTTCACGTAGAAGGTTTAGTTCACTTTCAAGGCTCAAACAGGGCAGTCATTTAAGTCAGACATCCTGAGTAAGTGGCTTTTAGGAGCTCCTTCCTCGGGGAAGCCTTCTCTTGCCATCCTGTGTCGCAGCCTAGACCCCCATATTGTTTTGACAAGGTCACTTTATGGGTGGCGAGCCTTCAAGGAAGTGTTCCCATAAGTCAGGATTCGATATTTCTTCTTGCAAATAAATTTAAGTATAATTTCAGGTGAGAACAATAACTAAGTTTCTCCACCATGCCTGCATGCATTGACCTTACTCATTAGATCCTGGCAGCCAGATGTCCTTGTAACAGTGAAGTGTCCTTGCCCGGTCAAGGGTTAATGTTTGAACAAAGAACATTTTATCCCTTCCTTGCCTGGAAAAATCAGCTTATAGTTCCTTAGATTATTTCCTCCAGAGATTAGCATAAAGATGTTTCTTTTATTATGGTCTTGGTTTCAGACTATAGGTATAGAGACAGCAGCCTCCACCCTAGGCCTAGGGCAAAGGTTGAAGATTATGTCCTTTATCTTGCTGGTATTTACATCACAACAAGACATTTTCCCAAAGTTCCTCAATCCTCAAAGTATGTATCTGAATATCTGTAATCACCCTGCCATTGTCAGTAGTTAATTCTTCTTATGCTTTAAAAACCCTGTTCTCCAATAATAAAGTGGAACGGCCTGATCACACTCTCTGGTGTGTGCTGTCTCTCACTCCCCACCCCCTTTTCCCCATGGAACTCACCGCCGCCGCCGATGCTTTCCCCACCATCCCCGGGAACCCAACCTCGGTCGGAGCCGGCCTCCGACAATCCTGACCAGGCCATTCTCAACATCCTCTTCAAGTTCTCTTGAAAGCCCTTGTTTTCATAGCACTGATCACACATCTTCAATAATTGTTCATTTAAAAGCTTACCTCTCTCTCACTACACTATAAACAAGAAGATTTGGTGTAATTGCACCATGCTTATTGTTATATCCTTGGTATTCAGTAGGCAAAAGCTATTATTATTAAATGAAGGGGGCCTCCCCGGTGGCACAACGGATTAAGTCTCAGCACTATGAAGCTATCCGCAGTCACTGAAGCACGAGTTCAATCCCCAGCCAGGGAGCTGAACTACTTAGTGCAGCAGACCTCTCCTGCCTTACCCCTGCTCCCCTCAGCAGTGTACTTCAGTCAATCTGCCTGTTCTGCTCCCCACTCTGTCTCTGGTGAATCCTCTCACCACCCCACACCTCTGGCCTACACCCCAGTTCTTGCATGCATAAATATATAAACCTTTAAAAAATATATTAAATGAACAAATAACTAAAATTAGACCCTCTTGCTTGGAGCAAAGCACAAAAACTTCTTGTAATCACAAAAATTCTTGTAGTGATTACAAGAGTACCACATTATCTTGATCTTCAATTCACCACATTCCACAAGACACACAAAGCTTCCTGAATAGTTAAGCAGGTAAAGACTTCATTCAACCCCTCTCAATAGAAAAGAGAGATTTCCCCTAGTGGTGACATTTGGAATAATTTGAGGTAGCTCAGGGTATACTGAAGAGACATGGTAAATGAGGCTTCTAAAAGAAGCCACAAATATCTACTAGGAATCGGGATGTCCTCATTCCAAAGAAGATGACAGCTAGGGTTTCTGTATATCAGGTTGGTTTTGTGCTTGAGAGTTCAGTAAGATTCTGCAGTTTCTCTCCGTATTAGCAAAGGGGAAAGGTCATATTCTCTGAGAATTTGAGAGCTGATGGCTTCCCAAGAGACAAAAGTCACTTTCCCCATCTGGAACTTTAACACACGACTTCTAAATCAGGGTGGGGCTTTGTCTGGCTGAGTGACAAATTCAGCTGCACGACATACATAAGCTCTGGTTAGTGATACAAGTTTCCCCTTTGCACACAGCAAATGATTCTAGGGTTATTTTTTAGCAACCAAACTTAAAAGGCAGAAAGATAGCGCCAAGGAGGCTAACGGTGTGTTTTCTTCTCCATCTCTTTTTTTCCCCTACCATACACAAGAAGTAATATATTGTTTTTATATTTGGCAATATCGTCTATTTTCATTGTATGTCTTACCCATTCAAAGCAAGCAACAACTTAGTTGCTGGTGGGTGCACAGACTTGCATCTGTGTGTATGTACCCTCAGTGGTGTCATGGACAGAGCTGGGCCCCCAGAGAAGCTACAAGAGGAGTGTCATATCTTTAATCCACTCTGACATTAGGGTAATAATTATGACATAGCTTAGGCTAAAAGCAAAGCTTTGTCCCAGATGCTGAAAGGGATAGAAAGATGTCAAACTCAGATCTGACTTTTAAAAGGAGTTCATATTATGGTGAAATAATGCATGAATACAAGAAAGCTCAGATAAATTATATAATTGTGTCTTAACATATACCAAAGGAGTTGCAGCAAGACAGATGCACAGGCTTACATGAGTAGGACATGAAGGGATAAAAGGCAGAAGACAGGAAGACTGATATTAGGTACATAATATTTTATATACTGGAATGGAGAAACAAAGGAAGAAAGTAGGAGGAAGTCAAGATGATTTTAAGGAGTTAGTGAAGAAACACGTAGCTAGAATGGAAATTTAGAGTTCTCAATAATGGAGATAAAAGTAGAAAGTTGATTAAAGTCAAATCTTAAAGTCTCAAATGTAAGGCTAAGAAATTTTCAAGACAGAGCTCAGGCCTAATATGCACTTCTAAATGATAGTTTTGTGGCAAAAATACCACTTTTAGAATTAATAGTTGAATATTTTTATGAGAACAGGTTGGAAGTTAGATTTGATCATCTAAGCAGTAAGGAATCCTTGATGGTGATGATCGAGCAGGAGAATGATGGGACAGACATTTCAGGTCCTATTTGTGCATAGTTGGAAAATTAATTTGAAAACATCAGACAAATTCATTGTAGAAGGTTTGAGAAAGAGAGCAGGAAGGCTAATTCTGTGGTAGAAGGTACACATCAGAATACCTTGTAAAGTAAAACATCAATGGATTTTAAAATTGAAATCTCAAGTAGAATAAGAGTTATGCTTAAAAAATTGAATTTTCAGATTAGGCAGTAAAATGATGCAACTGAACAAATTAATTAGATTTTGAGGGAGCAGAACTTTTCCTGAAAATCTTAATTGAGGTTTTCAAAAGAAAAATGGATTTGATTAGTTTTTAATTTTTTTTTTTACTTTACATGGTTCTTTGGTGAATACTTTGGTAAAATTAGATGCTTTGGGGTAAAAGTATCACTTTAAAATTAATATTAAAATATTTCACATGGTGCTATAATACAAACGATCTGTCATTTAAAATACAAAATGATATACTAGTGCTGCATTAAACACATAATACACAAGCCATCAGCTTAATACACTGGCCATTCTTTCGAAAAAAATCATTGGGCATTACGTCACTCACCATGCATTCAAACCCGTTTAAAATCAAGCTACAATTACTCTAATTATGGGTCAACAATTCATTTGTTTCACAACTGGTACCTAATCAGATCTATCAATGACTTAACCACATGTAACTTAATTAACTTCAGTGCCAAAGAAGTTATTTTTTTGTTTTGTTTTTTGGGGAGAGGGGAGTTTTCTTTAAACAACTGATTTCACAGTTTGGGCATCAGAAACTGTATTTCTTTAAAAATTACTATGTGAACTAAATAGAAAACTGAAAGGCTTTCATCCATCATAAGACAATGCTCTTTTCTCACACTTTATTTAAATATTTCCCAGCAACAGGCTTCTGTGGCCAAATCAGGAAGTGAAACCAAATATGATCACATTGTGAAAGCCCAGAAAATAAAGAATACATTTGGAATTAGCCAAGGCACTATTAAAATTTCATTTAAAAACCCATTCTCTTAGAAATATCAATTGAATTAAAGCAGTAGTAAGAGAAATTTCAAAAGCACAAGTCTTCATTTTATTGTTTGGCATTTTCCCCAATCTCCTATAAGAAAATGTCTTTTCTTATAGCTAGACTGACTCATCTGAAATGCAATCACTGGCCCAGCAGCTCCGGTGAACAGGGTTCAGCTATCATTTTCATGCTAGCAAATCTACCCTGAAACTGAACAATTGCAACTTTTGTGACTTGCTTTGGAGAAATGTATCTTTTGCTTCCACCAAGCAAATCCCATTTCTTTGAATTGTTTTGCTGGGGTTACTGCCATTCCCTTTATCCTACATACATTATAAACTCTCTGAAAACAGGAACTGAATTTTGCTGTTTAATTTGTTTTTTCATTGAGTACTAAGATTCAGTGATGCAGACAAGGGAAGAGTTCTAAGTACCTAATGATTATTCTTATTGTCCAAGGGTAGTGTTATCAAACAAAACGTGTTACAGTTTATATTTTACCCCCAGATGGGTACTAAGCAGAATCATGAATTCCTGTACTCCACTCCCAAATTCTTTATGCCTAGGAGACTGGCTATGGGGGAGGGGCTAGTGGGCACCAGTACAAAAATGAAATGAAATCTCAGACTGTCCCTTGAAAGCAGACTGTAGATCTGAGACACTCAGGAGGGGAAGGTGAAGGACAAGGGGTGGGTAGAGAAGGGGGTGGGAGGAGAGCAGGGTGGAGTGTGGTGGACGACACTGGGCACTTTGGTGGAGAAATACTATGGCGACTGTACCTGAGGGGAGAGGTTCTATATAGTGAAAAAATAAATAAGGATGTTTAAATAGGAAATAAAATCTCTTGCTGATTTTCAACCTTTGTTATTTTTAATTTTAAGCAGGATTTTTATTAAGTGTAATATTACAAATAAGGCAATGCTTTTGTGGATGTTTCTTAGCAACCTCTATAAATCAGATACTGAACTAACTACACTGCAGCGATTGATGTGGAACCCCATTGTTAGGTACAAACAAAATGCAAATACAAGTATTGTCGCTACATTGTGGAGAAAGTAGACACTCCACTGCTACAAAGGAGACTGAAATTTAAAAGGAAAAAAAAAACAACTATGAACATAAGCAGTGAGAGACAAATCCATTGGCAGGTATAGGTGTGTATATAAACACTGTGAATGTGTGTGGAGGCATGATAGTATGAAAATGATGTGGGTAGTGAATTCTATAGATATCTGAGAGCCTCCTTTGTGCAAGAACTGGGTTACTCCTAAGAAAGTGAGACAATTCTAGTGTCACCATGTAAAAAGGCTGAAGAAACTGCTTAGGGGTCTAATCCTAAACTTGTCTGCAGACCCATGACAGAAGTCACTACTGAGCTCACCAGTCTCCTGGTCAGTCTCTTTCTCTCTGGTTATCTTGTTGCTCCTCTTTCCTTCATTGGATCAAATACTATGCTCTCACTAGAGCACCTGACATTTTATACTTGTATACACTAGATTATCTTTAAAGGGGAAAATTGAACACTTTCTATGGTGTGGACTGAAGAAGACAAGAAAGAATAATTAGTAAATGAAATTCATTTTATGTTTATCTCATCTTATATCAATCCTTAAAACAAGCAAATAAAAGTTAGGAAGATGGAAAATACACACAAAGGGATTAAAGGACAGGAAAATATGAAATCAAGGATAAAACAGTATAGTTGAAACAGGGATGACTCCACTAGCACAGCACTCTAAACTCTATGGAGAGAAGGCAAAAAAGCCCCACAAGTCATTTAAGTCACACACTTGACTTTCTGGTAATGATACCGCTCAGAGTTAGGATAAATAAGCTGCCTAAGTCACATGTCTAGTGAACAAGAACTCGATCCCAGAGCTGACACCAAACATCGTGTTCTTCCCACCATTTGAAGCTGCCTCACTCAAAGGTCAAAAGTTAAAGTTCAGGGAAAGGAGAGCACAGTCTGTGCATCTGAGCCGTTAGGGATATGCAGGAGCTGGACCAGAAGGCCAGCTGGAGAAGGACAAGAGCAAGAGAGGGCTTGAGCGATGAGGCAGTTTTCATGCAAGAGTCAATCTCCATAGCCAGAGGGCAATGACTTGACAAATATGTGAGGTAGTGAGAACAATTAGGAATTAACATTCCAGAACAATGAATATGGCATGACATGACTCACAAAGGAGAGCCAAGAGAGAGCCTAAACAGAACGGAAGCAATGTTTTAGTAAAATGAGCCTGGTGGGGAATGGGAGCCCACGGATGGCACAGAGACCAAATGAAGACGGGGGGACCAGCGAGGCTCCCACTGCAGTACTGAAACAATGTGGTGAGACCAGGGGTAGGGACGGCTAGTGGAAATGATCAGGAAAAAAAGATATTTAAGTAGTATTAAGAAGGACGATCTGACAACTTTAAATAAAATTTTATTTATGCATATAAGAGCTGGGGTGTAGGCCAGAGGTGTGCGTTGGGGCTGTCGGCGGGGGTGGGGGTGGAGTGAGAGGATTCACCAGAGACAGGGTGGGGAGCAGAACAGGCAGACTGACTGAAATACACTGCTGAGGGGAGCAGCGGGTGAGGCAGGAGAGGTCTGCTGCACCATGTGGGAAGCTCCCTGACAGGGGATTGAATTTGTGCTGCAGTGGCTCTGGATAGTTTCATAGTGCTGCGCTTAACCCGTTGTGCCACCAGGGAGACCCCGATCTGACAAATACTGACTGATGGGAGAGGTGGGAAAAGGAAAGAGGAGTAGAGATGAGCTGGTGAAAGACCATAAAGTGCTAGTTAATGTTGCAACACTCAGTGGAAGAGCAATCTGGTGAATTTTGCTTTCATTTGAAATCAAGGATAATTTATTAAGATAATTAAGGTTTTATACCTTTATTAGGAAACTGGCATAGTTAAATTTTGACTGACTATTGCTCTGAAGAGTGAAACTAATGAGAAAGCTGAGAAGGTGATGAAAGGAGAGTTAAAGTCAGATCATAAAGAGACGCCGGTGCCATGCTCTGGAAACAGCAACAGTTTTATGCAAGGAAGTGATACGATTTGGTCGGTGTCAAATTTAGAAATCTAGAATTTGGGCCTCCCTGGTGGCGCAGCAGTTAAGCGCTGGGCTGTGGAGCTGTCGGCAGCACTCGATGCGAGTTCGACACCCAGCCAGGGAGAATCCCACATGGTGCGGCAGACCTCTCCTGCCTTGCCCTCTGCTCCCCTCAGCAGTGTATTTCTGATCTACCTGTTATGCTCCCCGCTCTGACTCTGGTGAACCCTCTCCCTGCCCCATGCCTCTGGCCTGTACCCCAGCTTGTATGTATAAATAAATAAATCTTTAAAAAAAAAAAGGAAATCTAGAATTTGCCTTTGGTACTAGCATGCAGGATTCATTAGTAGGGGGAAATGGTACAACATAGGGAGGAGACCAGAGCAGCTATCCAAGGAATAAACAAGGAAGGACTGAACTAAGAGGTGACTGGGATGAAAACCAGGGGGAGAGATGTGCTTTTAAGTATCACTTATAAGCACTTTCAAGTGGGGACTCTGCTAAATATCTTCAGCGGAATTCTTGGGTTACTCATCTACTGATCAGAAGGAACTGGTGGTATACTAAATGATAAGTGACCAGCCTGGTTGTAGTTACAGGGTCAGTGAAGGAAGAGGCGTGTGGTTTTAAGAGCTGATTTGGCAGACCCTGTGGGTCACCTAGGTGGTGAGGTCCAGCAGACAGCTGGAAGCCCACACTGGCACCCTGGGGAGGGGACATCATATGAACCAGCTTGATAAATTCCTTACGTTTGCTGCTGACCCTGAGCAATGTAGGGCTTGAAGGTCTGCACTTGGTAAATTGGGGGAAAAAATACGTTACTTAAAGTAAAGAACTAAACATAGTCTCAGTTCATCTTTTATATAAAGGAATTTACTTAATACCTTCCTTTCTGAATATTTGAATTAATTTTTATGAAGCCAATTATGTTAAGAGATAAACTTTGTAACACACACACACACACACATACACAAAACACAGCTTTTGTGGTTGGCTTCTATCTGTCTACCCAACCAAAGGTAAACACGATTAGAACTGATGATAAAGTTTATAACACACACACACACACACACACACACACACACACAACACAACCTCTGTGATTGGCTTCTATTTGTTTACCCAACCAAAGGTAAACACAATTAAAATTGATGACATTTTGTTTTCAAATGATTTCGGTATTGTGGGTGCTAACTGCATTCCTGACCATCAACTCCTGACCATCCACTCTCTAACAAAATACATAAGGGCATATTTTTCATTTTACTCCTGTGGACAAAAGCAGCTATCTTTCCCACTTTTCTTCAAATTTAATTTGTGTTCTAAAGTTACTGATCCTAGAAATAGTGAATATATTTAGCTGATGAAGAAAGTTAATAGCAACATAAAGGAGTGTCAGAGGTGGTGTGCTCTGTATTTTTATAAATATCAATCTTTCCTTTACTGGCTTTGACAGTTGGAAAATGGATCCCAGGGGAAGCTAATCCTGAGGAATTCTTCCTGTTCTATTATTTCTCCAGAAACTTTATCTCTATTTACTGTACTATATAATTAGTTAGCCTATTGCCTGGATCTCCCCACTAGGCAGTAAGCTTTGTGAGCACACAGGGCTTTTATCTGAAGGGTTCACTAATACATCCCTCCCACTTATCCCAGATAGAAGGAGCTCAACAGGTAACTGAGTGACTAAGCCACAGCCCTGTGATTCTTGTGTGAATTTAACATCTGTTTTTCCTTAGCAGTCATGTCTCAATCTCCATGCTCCAACTTAATCTTGTACCATGATTTCTATTTTTACATTCCAAATACATTTTTGCTGGATGTATATTGTAGCGGGTCTCTGCAGGACACTGAAGATTATTAGTTCAATGAAATTAACATGGAAAATTGAAGCCAAGTGTCAAAACCTCCCAGGTTCTCCTACTCATCCTATTCTGACTTCTGGTTTTCTTATTTCAATTCCTGTTTTTAGCATCTGTTTCAGCCTAGATTTCCTTTTGGTATTCTGACTCTAGGTTACCTGAGTTTGACATCTGTTGTTTTCATTGCTTGACACTTTGATTTTTGTTTATGGTTAAAAATAGAGAATGATCTAAGTTTGTATTTCTACATAGAACAAAGATTCACCTAACATAAAATTACAAGATAGATATTATAGACTTTTTCTCTCAAGGTTTGTATTGTCCTCTGTACCCATTACAAAACCTAATTATTTCCTCACCACCCTGTTTGATGGGATAATCATAGCGAGCACTTGAATTCCTTAGCATACAAATTTTTTTCTGGTCAGGCTCTACATAGTATAATTATTGAACAAATCAAAGAGAAGAAGAAACCATTACCATACTACAAATTCATATTAAAAACGAAATTTTAAAAACTTCAAACTTCAATAAAAACATGTATTCTAAATAATTTATGCTACGAAGTTTCCACTTGATCTAGACATATGTTCAGAGAAAATATTGTGCTTGTACAATCTGCAAAATGCAGTTAGTGTATAACTGAGGCTATAGCTTTTTCAGTCACTGAATTGGTTTTAATTTAATTCATAGGCCAACAATTCCAAACACAGTTGTAACAGCAAGACAATGTTTAGGAAGGTGCTTCTTATCTGCACAGAACACAATCACTTGATAGCACTCTTTTCTTGGGCAAGGTTTCAAATCTCCACAACTGAAAATAAATCTGAAGGGTTCACAGCTGTCAGATAGCCTGAAGAAGCCCCCAGAGCAATAACTTGATTAGTTTCCCCCTATTTGTACCACTGGTTCTCAAACAGGATTGTAATCCAACAAATGCATTTCCCTGCACTAAAAAGAGAGTTTTTCAGTGTCTTAGAGAGGGCTCTATTGGATTCCTTGGTCCCTTGGGGTATGGCAAATTACACAGAGTGATTTCTGGATTTTATTTAACAAGAAGCATGTTTAAACTCAATGATCCATGTGAACCAGTTACAAATAAGGGTTATAAAATTAGAGAATATTTTATTAAAGGAATGTTAGCTTCAAAGTTTGCGGGATAGACAGGCACCAGAGTCAATTACTATCTATGTCTACTGGGCAGAGTCAACTTTTATTTTCATTATAACATTCTTCAATTATTGTTTTTTATATTTTATTATGGAAAATTTAAAACATACACAAAAATAAAGTGATATAATTAAGGCCCATGTGCCCCTCTGATACATCACAATATCCACCTCCAGTGGATTATTTGATATAAATTCTAAATATTATATTCATATGAATCTCTAGAAGGTAACATTGCTTTAAAAAGTACAACCACAATATCATAATCATACCCAGTGGTATGAGGGTAGCTATTTAACAAACAGTTCTCTGGAAGTAGAAGGGGAGAATCCCTGACAGGTAGTCCATGCCAATTTCCATGGCATAAATACTCCCACCATGGCAATGCCAAGTCACCAACTTGATACCACTGAATGTGGATTTGAGAAAAAATGTGCAGTACACTTCTCTGCAGATACATTAGACACACTACCCTCAAGAGAATAGGCACTATAACAAATTATAGTAAAATAACTAGGGGTTGAGATATTGTATTACTTTTACTATCAATACACTCATTTTGCATAATTTAACAAATGCCTTGTACAGTTCCTGGAAATATAACAATTAGCTCTCATCAGTTCTAGCACCCTACTGAATCACCTCCAAATAATTAACCATTGCTTAATATTATCAACTGTCCAAATTTCTCTGACAAACCTCTGCCCTCTTTAACTCTGCAGCAGAGAAACATTTTAAGCAGGAAGGAAGAGGGCACTTGGCTTCAGAGAGCAAAGTTTTAGGCTTTCCAAATGTTTTAGTGTTACTTGTGGAGCAGAACTCGGTCTGCTGTTAAAGCCAGTCCCCAGGAGGTTCAATTAGATGCGGACATGCACATGGACCTTTATTTTCCTAGGGAATGCTAGTCATGTTTTCATTTCACTCCTACTGTCCATTTCCAGATCCACAGGAGAAAGAATACGAAGGGGAGTAGGTGAGGGTCTTGGAAGAAGGGAAAGTAAGTTCTTTCCATGTAGATAACCACAGACTGCTGGTGTTCAAAGAGGAAGAAGTTTCCTTAGAAGATGTGAGATACTCCTCTACATCTGATATGGCCCACCATTATCAACTGTAAAAACCCCTTTTTGTGCTTTCCAGAACTGAACGTAGCACGTCAGATGTAGAAGAGACTGAGCAGGGATTGCTGGTCATCCCTGACGAGGACGCCACGCTGTGATGCAACTCCGCCTGGAGCACAGTGGAGTGTGACTCTGCTCAGGACTCCTGAACCAGGGCCTGGGGGACTTCCCCAGACTCCATAGTGTACACTCGTGAATGCCTCCTATCACCGAATCTGTTCCCAAACTGCTTTCCCAACACCATCTCACTCACTCTGCCTTAGACCGAGTCCTTTATTCCAGCTAGGCTAGCCCACCCACTGTCCAAAAAATACAGAATAAACCACTTTATATTTGAAACTTTTCAATAGGAAACACCCCTAACACATGTAAATGTATAAGTAGTAAAAGCAGCCCCAAGTATCATTTACCCAGTTTCAATAATTATCAGCTCACATCACAAACATGCCTGGGATTATGGTAGAGCAAATCCTGGAGATTGTTCACGCCCAGTTGCTTCAGTATTGCATATATTCTTCCTGATAGACCTTTGCTGATAGACCTTTGCATATATTCTTCCTGATAGACCGCCTCTCACCCCGCCCCCCTTCATCTTTCCAAATTCTATCTCATCCTGCAAGGCCCAGCTTAGGTCTCACCCCTCCGTTGTTTCTGGTGAGCTTGTTACTTAGTCACATGTCTCCTTGGACATCTCACTTGCTTTCCTGCTGTTTTTGACCTTTTCAACTATACACTCACAATGCCACTGGCCTGGAAAGCAGGGAACCTCTCTCACTGTACATGCAGTCTAATAGTGAGATAGTGAGTGCTTAGTGGGGAACGAACTAAACAATAATAATTTGGTTCTGGGAAGTTTATTAAAATTTGACACAGCAATTTTATGCAGCATATTCACCAAATTCTTCATGGAGTGGTGCAGGACAAGGCTATGGTAAAGAAACCGGACATAGAGTTACAAGACCTGGCTTCTTGCCCTGGCCCTTTTGTGTGTGTTATTTGGGGTACATGGAGTGACTTCTTGGAGAGGATCTATCAAATAAGAATTAACTGTAGTTATCCTTCTTGTTTCCCTCACTGGATTGTCAGAATCAAATGTGATTATATAGAAAGATGATTTTGTCCAGGAGGAGAAAGATAGATACCAGATGACTTCAGTCCTATGTGGAATACAGAGAAACAAAACAAAGAAACAGAAAATAGCTAAATCAAAACAAGCCCCAGAAATGTGACTGCAGAATTCAGACTACAAGAGAGAGTGGAATCAGCTGGGAGGGGACACAGGACACCGGTGGAGGACGAGGGCTGCTTTGGTGGTGGGGGTGGTGTGGTGACATACAGTAGGTATGAACCTACTCCCCTAAGTCATCCACAGTGTTGTAAACCAATGTTACCTCAATAAAAAGATAATTCTAATAGACTGTGTTGTTGACACATATCATTACCTGTAAATGCAGAAATGATGGGCTACAGTACTTGACAATTTGTAAACTTAGTATCTGAAAACACTGCTTTGGATCCTGAGTGTATGGAGATGCTAAATCTAAGCTCTCAACAGGGAAAATGGGAATATGATAGATATTACAGAGACCAGGTTGGATTCAGAACCAGCAAAATGAACCCTAGGAAGAATATAAACATCTACCTAGTTTCTTTCTGAGATCTCAAAAGCCACTGCCTTATAATTAAAAACTTTAAACTGAAGGATCCTTAAAAAGTAGCAAAAGAAGCAAGATAATGTCATCTATTTAAGAACATTCCTGTTACATTAAATAATTAAAAGGCAAAATTCAACATCTTATTCCCTCCTTCAAATAAAACGGCAGAACTGTTCAATAAAATTGTTATAATTCTATGATGATATTTTCATAGGACATGTTCAGTCTTTGGCTTCTCAATTTTGCATCTGCTTTGCCAAAGAACAGCCATTAATATCTTAATATACCAAACACTGCTCAAGTGACAATGGAATTGAGGTGTTATTTCCCCGCAAAAAAGAAAATAGATAGCTTTATCAAGAAAGTACTATTGTACAAACACACTTCAAGCTTCATTAGCATCCTGTGAGAGACAGGGTCAGCCTATAGAAGCCATTTATTGAAATATTAATATTTTAAATTTTCTTGCAAGTAAATAAAAATTACAAGGATTTGGGGGAAAGACTGAAATTATATAAAACAACACAGAAAAAAAGGGTTTTTCAACTCTGGACATAAATACAATTTAGCAATAGTCAGTAAAAACAACAGCTGCTAGACCTGGTAAATTCAATGAGATTATTAGGTCAAAATCATAGAAATACACAGAAAACATTTCAGAATTTCCTGGCGACACAACCCAAACGTGGAATCTCATTAGGGAAGGAAACATTTTGCATGCAAAGAACTTTTTTATGACTTTACCAGGTACAACATCTCTAAGCACCTCACTGGAGAGGAACAACAGAAGAATCACAAGGATAAAATATAGAATAATTTCCTGCTATTATCTTTTCCTCTCATCAATCCCCACTGTACACATCATAAAAATCTGTATCCTTAAATCTTTTTCTATACACACACACACACACACACACACACACACACACACACACACACAGATTTTTCATTCATGGTTTGTTTCTAAAAAATGAGATTATTAGAATGAATTTACTTGTTCAGAGATCACTTTAAAGAAACTACCAGTCATTGCAGCTACCTTCATGAATAACTGGAAAAGAAACTGGGGAGTTCTAACATATAAAAATTAGAATTTTATACCATCAAGACATGTTACATTTGAGTATCACACTCAACTAGCATGTTAGTTGATGTTTTCAAGGTTAACATCTACCTATCTCAAAATATGCATTAAAAATGTGAAGGACCACAGCTTTTTTACTTGTCCACTCACTAAACCACTCAAGGTTGAATTTCAGAGACTGTGGAGCTTGAATAATTTAATGAAAACTATTAATTTCTTCTTATTTTTCTGTAGTTTCCATTCTATTAAAAAAAGCATACAAGCCTAGTTTTTCACAGTTAAGTAATTTGACTCCATTTTTAAAAACCAGGAAGAAATTCCACTTAAGCCCAGTTAACTGAAATGACAAGTTATAAATCAGCAAAAGACAAATTCCTTCCAAGTAGATAAAAACAAGTCCAGTGGAGGACATACAAGCTCTATTAAGTAGCTGATATGAGGCGGAAAAAGTCGAATATTTTCATATAACATTCACAGAAGCAAGTGTCTATCCCAAGATAACCAAACAGTAAATATTCTTCTAAGTTCTTTCTATCAATTAACCTATTTAATGTTCTCAACAGCTGCATGAGGTTAGTTCCGCTTTACAGATGAGACAACTGGAACAGCCTTGTCACCTAAGTCTGCACAACTAGAAAACTCGTAATAGTAAAACTGGTATAAATGTAAATCATCTGCAAATGGAGCTTTGAGGGGAATAAAAAGTAGCTTCGCTCAATGGAACAAACAGCAAACCACATGCACATTCTTTTATTCACTCATTCAATTGGTGTTATCTGCTATTACACGCCATGCCCCATGGGAGGCACTGGAGAGCCAACGATGGTACCCAAAGTCAATGAGGACCCCAAATGGAGGTGCCCAAACCAATGTCGCCACTGCCTTATAGAATTTATAGGCTGATCAAAGAGAGAAAGTTAATCAAGTGGTTGCTCAATTATTTCAATACATCATAAGAATTGCCATGGCACCTTTCTATGTAGGCGATACCAACCTGGAACTAGACAGATGTGGATGAGTCATGCCAGTGAAATTGGGCAGATATGAGGGCTGTCCTGAAAACCCCGAGGTCCACCAGGAAAGAGGGATGGGCCACTGCGAGCCTAGCCTCAGTGCAAGTTTGCCCTCACAGGTGACACTGCTTTCTAGTCCCTCATGTAAAGATGGGTATAAGTTTGAGAAATTAAAAACAATCAGAAAGCCATGAAAGCAAGACATGTTCAGGTCAGGAGATCTTCCTCTAGTTCCATATTGGTGGTCCATGAGGCTAGCCTAGAGTTTATTTTTAAGTTCCAAATGCTCCCAGAATTTTAGGGCTGAATCACATTTCAAATTTTAAAACCATAAATATAATTTATAAAATTGTTACTACTAAGAGGGTAGTTGGTAAAAAGATCGGGAAACTTTGATTCTTTTTTGTCTAAAAGTTGCTCATGTTAGCCACATGGGGCTGCAGTAAAAGTCAGCAAAACAAGCGAGAAGTCTCAACCCTTCCTGTCTCCCATCCACCTTAACTTTAACCAGGCTTCACCACCTCTTAGAATACCAGCTTCTTAATTGTGAAAAGAGAAATAATCCTGCTTGGCCTACTTTCTACCTTCCGCACTGATGATAACATCAAAAGAAATAGAAACTACCTCTGCCCAGGAGGGATCAGAGAACAATTTCCCTTGAGGGAGGTAAGCTCCTCCTAAAGAGAAACTCTGTTCTCTCCAGGCCACAAAACCTACTCAATGTGCCCACAGTTTTCAAGCCTTTTGGATGAGAAGTTGTCCTGCATGGAGTAATTACCTGCTTTCAGCAGCCGTCTCCTGTGCAGAAAGAGTGCCTTACACTTTCTATGGAACAAACACTACTTTTCTTAAGTCTTTTCTCATTTCTAGCAGAAGACATTCATGTTTAGAAGCCGTCTTAGTCTGTATGGGCTGCTATAATAAACTACTACAGACTGGATAGGTTAATCAACAAACATTTCTTTCTCACATTTCTGGAGGCGGGCAAGTCTAAGATCAAGGTGCCAGAAGTTCAGTGTCTGGTGAAGGCTGACTTCCTAGTCCCTTGGTGACCTTTCTTGCTGTGTCCTCACATGGGTGGAGGGGCGAACGAGCTCTCTAGAGTCTGTTAAGGGCACTAATCTCATTCATGAGGGTTTTGCTCACAACCTAATTACCTGGAAGGCCCCACCAACTAAGCTATCACCTTGGGAGTTAATTTCAATGCATGAATTTTGAGGGAACTCAAATATCCAATCCATAATGATGATATTTTGTGTTAATATCATGTGCAGTCATGCCTCAGATAATGGCACTTGGGTCAAACATGGACCACAGATATGTGGCAGTGGTCCCCACAGGCTGTAGAGTGTAGCCTACACTCTAGTGCAGTGTGTGTGTGAAGGGTATACCACCTAAGTTTCTGTAATTACACCCTGGCGGCGACCACAGTGAAATTGCCTAATACAGTCCTCAGTATCCACCTTATTAAGCAACATGTGACTGTATATTCATTGGTAATCTCAAATTTCAAGATTTGGGGGACCAGATAAATATTCAGGTAAGAATATACTTCACTCCTTCCATGAAAAGCAATTTTAACTTCAATAAGCAGAGTTTGACTTAATTCCCAAAGGCTCCTCATGATGAAAGGAACTGGGAATATTCAATCCTATGAATTCTTTCTCAACTTTCTTTCCTATTAGTCTCCTCTGCTGCACGCTCAATGCCCTACTTGTTCTCTCATTATGATCTCTCTCATGCCCAACACATCCTCCATCTGCCAGCATTACTTCTGCAAACAAATCCTGAATTACCTTCTGCTTCTAGTCCTTCTTTGGGACTCCTGGGCTCTTCTTGACGAAGTTGTGTGCCATTATAGGATTAAAGGCTGTCTCCAAACTGCCTGGCAGAGGCTGGGCCAAAGTCAGCAATGGGTCTTCCAACTCCCATTCCTGTGCTCTCTTACTTCATTCTTACCACAAAGGGGAAACTTTGGTAGAGAGGGGTACACTGTGTATTTAAGAAACTAATAAAGTGTGGGGTTGATTCCAAGCATATTTTTACATCAGTGTTGAGTAATAATAGATCACAAAATTGGCAAAATGTGGGTTCATTGGGCATAAGAAAGGAGCCACATGGCCAAAGAAATAAGAACTCAGTGCTTGTAATACATTAGGGTCTTGTGCCACAACAAACAGCCACCATGAAATATTCAATTTCTTTAGCTTCAAAAATTTAATCCATGTCCATCACTTTGAACCTAAAACATTCTGCTAAATTATTTCATACTACACATGCCCCTTAAACCAAAAAATATAAGCAAAGCAAATCTTAATGACAATCAACTCAAAAATTATTTTTCCAGAAGATGGAATTTAATAACTAGAATATTTTATTTAATTTTGGGGTAATTCATTAGGGACATCTAATGATACAATCCGCTAAGATACACTATATGAAAGCATGAACCTGTATGGATAAGATTTAAAATTAATTGTATTTTATCTCCCATAAAACACCCATTTTCATAATATCTACAAAATATTCAATTGCAATTCTAAAACAAGCTCAAAATAAGTGCATGCTAGTTGGCTACCCACTCACTAAAAGATTCCATGGAAAGGAGCAAATACTGCAAGCTATTTGTAATTGACAGATCTTCATTTAAGTTTTAAAGATCTTATACAAGCTAATACTTGAAGGGAAGAAAACCTAAACTGGCAAATCCCTTTTTGAAAGGTTAAATTGAACAATGCAAAATTAAGCAATAGGGTAAATGACTGGCAAGCCTTAAAATTAACCAAAATTCTCTCCTGTATTCTCTCTTTTGCAGAGTTGGACTATTTCTGTGACACTGAGTTCTGTTCCACGTTCTCTGGGTTCCCTGTTGGTTTTCCTTTAGTTTCATGACTTCTGGGTAGAGAGAGATCTGTGAAGAACAGAGTAGTGGAAACAATATGGCTCAAACCAGCCTGTACGTCAAGCACCCCATCCCAGTTGGGCTGATCCAGGTCTGTCACCATGGTCCAGGTCAGAACTGAAAATCCTAGATCCTTTCTAGCATTGTAAACCATGTAGGAGATGCCTATTACATCTGCTTTGTACTCTATTTCTATGGTGCCCGTCACCATAGTAACAAGGCACACAGATGAGAAAGTAGGCTAGAAATACCCAAAAATGGGGGTGGGATGGGAATAGGGGGGAAAGGGCCTCTTGCTGATTAAGAAAGAAAAGGTTATAATTTCTTCTATTTGGAGTATGTCATGACATTTAAGGGGCAATAACTGAGAAATAAATAGGTTTTCTTGGTCTTGAAGAGAGCAACAATAGAAAACAGCCTAAGAATGCAAAGTATCAATGTTTATAGGAGGCTTGTGAGGCTTCTAAAGTTTTCAGGCCAGATGTATTTTATTAGAAAATCTTGTATATAAATCAAACTTTTAAATAGCATCCTTTTTGGAAATAGTGTATTCATTCCACAGTGTAGATGATTACTACCTAAACTTTTTGGTTACTTTGTAGTACTAAAAGTTGAGACAGCTGTAAAGGAAGTGTGGTTGGGAAGATAAGTTGATACAATGAATATTTTCCTGAATGTGACAATTTTATCTTCCAAGTTTTGTATAAAATGTCCTAAGAGGAAATCACTGGGTAGGGTGTGGGGGCTGCTGTTGTTTCACCCTAGGGAATCACCAACCCTATTGAAACTGGGACAAGGCCTTTCCCATCTCCAGCCCCTGTGTTGTCCACACCTTCAGTGACCTTCAAAGGCATTTCAGTCCTTGTCCATTTTTAAAGCCATGACATGCCAAAGACTCATCTATAACAAAAGAGAAATCTTCCCATTCCAGGATCACCTTTTTTTTTTTTTTTTTCCTTTTTCCTTTCCTTCACTGGTCTGAGTGTTCTTTGCTCGTCATTTTCCAGAATATTTGGATTACTCGGAATGTTGTGTCACTGGTCAGAAAAATAGGATAAGGAGCCACACTAGCCTGTCATGCTAGCACAGGAAGTTTATATGATAAAGAAGAGCACATACAGCAAACAAAGCCAGAGACACTTTATAGATTACAATTATTTTAGAGATTTTAACACTCTACCTACTTACAGATTTTAGTGGAAAAAGCAGTGAACAACTATGTGGAACTTCTAGGTACTTGATTCAGCCACTAATTAACTGTGATACTGGACAACATTTATATTGTCTTTCTCAATCTTCTTGTCTTATCAGTTAAAATAAAAGACTGAAACAGAAAAAGACTATGAACTTGAGGAAACCTAAGGATGATTTCATAGTATGTTAGAATATTATGCATGTGAGTATATATGTGTATTATTCTGACACAGACTCTTAAGGATAGCTCTGACAGTTAAAAATCAATAAATACTCTCTAAAATCTCATCCACACAATTTTGAGACTCCATGATGAATCAATTAACCCAAATACACTCAAGACTTTGAACCAGATCTGGGTGAGTGTAATAGTCAGGTTTTCTCAAAAGTCCCTACCCAAGGAGTTCTGCCCCTAGTCACCAACAATTTCTCTCTAGCCCTTTGCCCTGCTTTATTTTCCCTCACAGCACTTAATACCTGACATTATATCTTGCATTTACTTATTGTCTACCTCCCCCCCCTCCCATAGGATGTATGCCCTGTGGGGAAGTTTGGTTTTTTTTTTTTTTCTCTCTCTTTTCTTCATTGTTGGATTTATTCCTAGAGCCTGGCAAAACGCCTGGGAAATATTAAGTACTCAAAAACTATCTGTTGAATGAATTAATTTTTTAAATCCATAAAATGAACTATGGCAGAATAAAAGCTCACATTATTTTTCATTTTTTAAATTCTAAGAGCCATGCACTCTACAGTGCACTTTATGAGCATATTTATTATCTAACTTAATCTTCATATGATCACTTTAAGGCAAGTTTTCCAACCTGTAGAGCCTATAAAAAAATGACAGCTCTAAGAAAAGGAGCCAGGCTGTGTATTGTAGAAAAAGATACTTTATCAGGCGCCAGATCAGCTGCAAACTGGTTGGGATTGCTTAGACAACTCACAGACCCCCTCACAAACTCAGTTTCCATACTTGTACTATGGGAATAATACTTGCCCCTCCTACTGCAGGTCATCAGAAGAATGATTGTGAAAATAAATGCCTTAGTATGTAAGAAGTGATGTACACACACACACGACAGTAAATAATGTGGAAGAGGGTTTCTAAAAGTTATAACAAACCTTCAAGAGAGATTTGTTATAAGCTGTTGGTAGAGGGCAGAGAGCAAGGGACATATGTAGCATCATTTCACACCATGCTGGAGAATATACAACTGGGGAGCACCCTAGGAATGGGGAGCATCATCCCTACACAATGAGAAGATGGCCAGCCTCAACTCCTCTCCCTTCCAATTGCATCACTCCAAAAAGGCAAACATGTCCCAAACCTAGCCTGGAACCAAACCTATTGCATGCTTTAAATTTGCAAACTCTCCCTAGGAAGAACTTAGCATTCTTGGTAAACACTGAAGAAACCTTTCTTTTCAGTGGGATTAAGACTTTTTTTAAAGTCTTAAATACCCACATTCACCCACGAACCCATCTGACTATAGTCTAAGGTCCAGTGATCTTTACCAGTGTGGCTTTTGTATCTACCCTACAAATGAGTCTAAAAATTATGCATAATTCCTCACTTAAAATGAGTGAAATGAGTGATGGTGTTTAACTGAGTATCCATGGGGGTATATTTAAGAGTAGTTAAGTTCTAATCATGTTCTTCCCCTAGTGAATATTCCTGCCCATCCAGAGGAAATCTTTCCATTCACCTATTGGGCTCTTTTCCTTACTTAGAATTGAAAAGTTTTCTTAAGCACACAAACCAGCTGATCTTCCAACAGGGATGCAGTGTTTGGAAGACTGCTTTTTGGAAGACGGGGTTCGAGGGTGGAATTTGTTCTCAGATTATCAATTAACACTTGTCTAAATGTAACTGCTTCAAAATACCTGATGTCCTGCTGGTTCTTTCTAGTCATCTCCTTTTTTCCTTTTGCACATTCGTCCTTTCCCTACATGCTCCCGCCCAAAATAAATAAATAAATAAATAAATAAATAAATAAATAAATAAATGGGCAAACATCTCACTTTACTGAAACCTGCTTATGGTGCTTTGCCTGGGGGAGTAAAAATCTCCAGGGCCCTAAGCAGAAGGCCATTTTGAACAGCCTCCAGTGTTACAGACATTAAGAAAGTGAGTGACTTTCATGACTGAGAAACAGATTCTTTTGGGAGTCAGGGAAAGTTTCCTTGTCTTCACTTCCAACTGCACTGAAGGAAGAGGGATTCAAGCTACTAGGCAATAACAAAAAATCATTTTTGTGATCAATCACTAGATAACTTTTGGAATATAACTCAGGAGTTCCAAACATAGAGCGCAATTATTCTGCCTTCAATCCCATATACAAGCATAAGCAAGATTTCTTAAGCACATTTAAAAATAAGCACTGGGTTTAATAATAAGGTCTGTCTTATTCTAAAAATAAGTATTATTTATTTATATGTAAAACTAAGTTGAAGCTCCAAGCATCCCACCGAAATAATTTTCCAATAAAATTTTACCTAGGCTTAATAATGATTATCAAAATTCGAATATACTTACTGCTCTGGCCAGCATACTAGTAAAAATCATAAATTAATACAAAAGAAATTTTATTTAACAGAGCCTTGTTGTCACAAGAACTTAAAAAATAGATACATAGAATATAAGATAATCAATGAAAGATTTTCAAACATGAGAATGTTATATTAGGATAGAGTTTTAACAAAAACAGGAGTGAAATGAGTTCCACAAGGAAACAACTATGTAAAATTCCCAACTTTGGGCTTCCCCGGTGGCGCAGCGGCTAAGCGCTGCACTGTGGAGCTGTCAGCAGCGGCAATGAGAGTTCGACGTCCAGCCAGGGAGATTCCCACATGGCAGGGTAGACCTCCCCTGCCTCGCCCGCTGCTCCCCTCAACAGTGTATTTCCGTTGATCTGCCTGTTCTGCTCCCCACTCTGTCTCTGGTGAACCGTCTCACCACCCCACATCTCTGGTCTGTACCCCCAGCTTTTTTGCATAAATAAATAAATAAATCTTTTATTTTATTTTATTTCAAGATTTATTTATACATACAAGCTGGGGTACAGGCCAGAGGTGTGGAGGGGCTAGAGGCTTCACCAGAGACAGAGTGGGGAGCAGAACTGGCAGATCAGAAATACACTGCTAAGGAGAGCAGCGGGCGAGGCAGGAGAGGTCTGCCGCACCATGTGGGATTCTCCCCGGCTGGGCATCAAACTCACATCGCCGCTGCCGCCAGCTCCACAGCTCAGTGCTTAACCGCTGGGCCACCAGGGAGGCCCGGAATTTTATTTTTTAAAAAAAGATTTATTGGGCCTCCCTGGTGGCGCAGCGGTTGAGCGCTGCACTGTGGAGCTGTCGGCAGCGCACGATGCAAGTTCGATGACCAGCCCCGGAGAATCCCACATGGTGGGGCAGACCTCTCCTGCCTCACCCGCTGCTCCCCTCAGCAGTGTATTTCTGATCTGTCTGTTCTGCTCCCCACTCTGTCTCTGGTGAACTCTCTCGCCGCCCCATGCCTCTGGCCTGTACCCCAACTTGTATGTATAAATAAATAAATCTTTAAATAAAAATAAATAAATAAAATAAAATTCCCAACTTTGCTCAAACATGTTCATGTGTTATTTGATAACACATGATATTGATGTGTTATTTGATGATATTTGTAGATATGAAATCACTCAGGTATTTAACTTCCACTGGCTACATTAAAAAGAGTGTTTTTTTAAAAAAATGTATAACATCAGGAATGTCATCTTTTACAACTATTGAGATCATAATGAAAAATTTCAGATATTAGCTTTTTTAAGATATAAGAACATGTTGATTTAAACAAACTATGGGAAATAGTACCAAGGTTTCTCAAAATATTAAAAAGAGATCTACCATCTGATCCAGCAATTCCACTCTGAGGAATCAACTCAAAGAATGCAAAAACACTGATTTGAAAGTACATATGCACTCCTATACTTGCTGCAGCACTGTTTACAGTAGTCAGGTTATGGAGACAGCCTAAGTGCTCAAGGACAGGTGAATGGATTAAGAAGATGTGGTCTATATGAACAACAGAATTCTACTCAGTTATTTAAACAAAGGATGAAATCTTGCCATTTGTAACATGGATAGAACTGAAAAGGAGTATGCTGAGTGAAATAAGTCAGATGAGAAAGAGATAATGATTTCCTGCTTATGTTGAATCTAAGAAAACAAAGCAAAGAAATAGACAAAGCTAAATGACAACAGACCACAGAAATCTATAGAATTGTGGCTATTGAGGGGAAGGGGGGAGGTTGGAGCACAAAGTGGGGAGGGGGCCCGATGGAATATGGTGGAGGATAATGGGTGCTTTTGTGGTAAGTATTGTGTGGCAACATACATCTGAACAGGTGTGAACCTATTTCCTTAAATCATATACAGTGTTATAAATCGACATTACCTCAATTAAAAGCATTATTTAAAATTAAGTATTTATCACAGTCATATTAAAAACACCAAAAACCTTTGAAGGGGTATTGGAAAAAAAATATTCAGAGACATTATTCTAAACTTCCTGTCAGCCAAGAGCTTGTGCCAACCATCCCTTGTAAGCGGCCAAATCCAGAACTCTGAACAGGGTAAAATTTTTGATATATTCATTGACAAAATAGGTTGGCCATTCAATATTCAACATTCAAAGTGGTATCTATTACCGACATATATATAATGTAACTTCCTACTTCTACCCTTCAAGGGGATCTTTCAAATTTCAGTCAAATACCAGTCAAATGTATGTTATTGAAACAAAGTTGTGGACTCAGTTAAAACTATGCTCAATTTTATTCCCTAATTCTCTCCTAGATGTCTCTATTGAGTGCCCACAATATGACAGATCTGATATCTGACCTGGAGAGCTCAGGAGATGAACAAAACATTCTTTATCATGGAGTGCCCAGCAAGAGGCAGAGCTGCTCTCCGGCACAGGGATTAGGCAGGTGCTCCAGGCTCAGATGCCAGCAGGAGAGAATGAGCGGTTCTCAGGAGTGTAAGCAGAGAGAACATGTCTGGAATGGTCTTTCAGAATAGATATGCTTGCGCTGAGTCTGGAAAGATGAGCATGCTAAAGACTTAGGGTCTAAGAGCAGACCAGAGAGAAGGAAGGAATAAAACCATGGAATGAAGCCTCTGACAACCTTGTCCTTTCCTCCCTGTACTGCAAACAGCTTAGGATGGCTGGAGTATGGCACTGTGGCTGTGCACACGTGGCCACGGTGCTTGCACTGGTGATTTAGAAATGGGGTGGCAGGAGGTGACGCTGGAGATTTGTTGAAGTCAGATAAAGGAAGACTTTATCTGGCTCACTAAAGCCTTTGGACTTGATCCTGTGTCAAATCAAGTCATTAAATGGTCATTAAACTGGGCAATGATGATACAAGATTTGCTTTTCAGACAGATTATTTTCCAGCAGTGTGGACAAAAAATTGGGGGGTGGGTGGAAGGAAAGAAAGATTATAAACTGAACTATCATCTGGAAGACAGTCATTGTTTAGCAGCGATCCTGGTAAAGACTCAAGGCAGAAAAGGGGCTGTGGAGGGAGGGAGGGAGAAACTGAGGATGTGGTTTCTGGACAAACTGATTACCAACTGTTTAAGGAGTTGTGGGGGGAGGGGATGAAAGAAAGAGAAACCCAGAATGAGTTCTAGGTTTCTTTGGCTTATGTAGCTGGGTAAATACTATCGTTATTTGCAAAAAATATGGGCTCTAAAGATGAATGGTAAGTTTGAAGGAAAAGAAAACATCTTAGTCCACTAATTCCACACCCTTGTTTGTTCTTTGAGGCAAGGAGCACAGTATTATTAGCCCCATTTTATACCAAAGGGATAAAATTATTTGCCTAGTATCACAAACAGCAGTTTGGGAAATTTACTTTGTACCAGCCTTAAGGACAAGTAAACACGAGACAAGGTGTGTGCTTTCACAGAATGTATGTTCTGGTGGGAGTGAGGAGAAGATAAACAAGCAAACATTAAGGCCTGAATGAGTGTGGTGGTGGCAGGTACAGAGGGAGGGACGTGTGTGCTTCCCTGGAGGTGGCCGGGGAAGGTATCTCTGGGGTCACTTGGAGCTGACTCTTCGTTGAAGAGAAGGGTACAGTCATAGGGGAAGTTCATAGAGCAAGTTCATAGGTGAAAGGCATTCCAGGCAGTCAAGTTCCTGGAGTAGGAACAAGGTGGTGTGTGGTTGAGGAGAAATAGCAGGGAGTGAGAGGAGATCCAGTAGTAAGGACATTCCTGGAAGGGTGAAGGTGAAAGAGTGGTGGCACCTAAGATAGCACTGTCAGAGCAGAAACTCCCCTTGGAAGCCAGGAAGCTGCCCACCTCTTAACACCGCACCTGAGAAACTGCATCAATGACTCACAAATGCCTTTGGAAGACAAGTCATTGCTCAGTTGAAAAGTGCTGATTTCAGCAGGGAAATACAGCCAGGAACAAACTCGTTTAGTTTTGCCTCAAGAGATGAACTTTAAATTCTTTAGAATTCATCTTAAATGTATCCTGTGGGAGCAAGAAACAACCTGCAGTCCCAGGTCTGGCGGCTCTGCCCCCAGGCCTGGCCAAGCTGCTGTGCCACACTTAACAGAAACAGGAGCCTCCTGGAGGTTCTATAAGGGATTAAAGAGGGTAGGGCCAGGAGAAAAGGCACCCTCTGCCAGAGTGCCAGAGAGCCAGGGGCTATGACAACCCAAAAGCTTTGGAGAAATTGGATGTGGGGGGCCTGCTCATGGGCCCTGACACAGTCAGCACAGCAGTCAGACGCCCTCCTGGAGAAGAAGCCTGTCACTCCATCCTTCGCTCCCCTCCCACTGCCACTTCAGGGGTGACCTAGCCTTCCATTAACAGGCTTTCATGTGGCCTCTGACCAGCCACATGGCTCCACATTTCACTTGCTAAGGGCGATGCCTAACAACCCTCTGCCCCTCTCTGAAAAGATCCTATTTTCTAGACAACTTTCTCAGATACATCTGTTTGGTGTACCAAAAAGTATCTGTATTTAGTTTGCCAACATAGTATGAATAAATCGTAAAAGTAAATTATTCCTGAATTACATAACGCCTTTCAGAACATCACCTTGAGAATTTACGTACAGCTGACCCTTAAACACCATGGGGGCTAGGGGCACCCCCCACAACACAAGTTGAAAATCTGTATGTTAAGTTCTGACTCCCCCAAAACTTAATTGCAGAAGCTCCCTCCCCCATACCCTGAGGATACAAAAATCCATGGAGGCTCAAGTTCCTTCACATTTGTGGGTTCCACATCCCCCAATTCAACCAACCAACACCCAAGGCTGGATGAATACATGAATGCAGAAGTGGACCTGGCAGTTCAAACCCATGTTGCTTCATGGGTCAACATTTTATATACACTGTTTTAGAGATGGCGCCAAACATTATTAAATGCCTTCTTTGCGGTGGTGGTGGAAATCCATGGCACATTCTAATCCCTGCCTAGGGGTAGGTTCAGCTCATGTCTAAGCTCATTTCTAACCACACACCCCTATCCCATTTCACCACTTTAGCTCACGGGCCAATTTTTTCCCCAGTATGGTCACACCAACCTCTGGCCATAAGACATTCACACACGCTTTCAGAGCACCTGTGTCCCCTTCTACAAGCCTTCATACTGGCAATTTTCCACTTATTTGCAGTGACTGATTTGCCTGTCATTCCCAGAAACCTACAGTCTCCATGATGGTAGACACCACGTGCATTTTTGCTTCTACTCTAGCCCCAGACCCTAGCACGGGATCTGACACACAGTAGGGTCTTAATAAATAGCTGCTAAAAAATACTGTGAAGTAAACTAATGGTGAGAATGTTGCAGCTCCGGAGAGTGGATCATCCAAAAATCAAATCAAGGCTGAGAAAGGTGAAGGGTGAATACTAGTGTTTTTGATAGAAAATACAGGACTATATTTTGAAGACAATTGTCAAAATGTCTGATGAACAGTTTAACATTCATTTGGATATGTACAGAGATAACCAATTTTAAAACTTTTCTTTTAATGGAATAAGAGTTCATATTCAGAGAAGTTCACTCAAATTAGGGCAAATTAAAAGGAAAAGTTACCACCATTAAACACCCTATATATACATTTTTTTTTTTCATTTATTTCTCCTATCTGACTGTGACCTCCAGTTTACAAGTAAGGAAAAGGCGCGTGTGAGAGGCTGTGGTGCAGAATGACTAAGCAGCAGAGCCAGGACTCACATATAGGTCGACTTGATTCCAGGAACTATGCCTTTAATTAAAACATATTTTATATTCAAGAAGTAGTCTGAATAACAACAGGTGCTGCTTCCTCCCATGAAAAGGTACAAGCCTATAGTCTGGTACCACCAACTGGGGCAAAAATCCAAGTATTTAAAATAGGACTTGAATTGCAATGATGTGAGAACACAGAAACTAGATAATTCATGACAGAGGAATATGGATTAATGTTTACTGAAAGCTAGTTTATGCCAGATATTATATTAGATGCTTTAATGTATGTTTTTAATTTTAATTAAAATTTTTTTATTGATGATGATCATTATTTTATATTTCTGTTAACTTTTCACAGCTTATGTTTGTTCCCCTCAGGTGTAGTCACCACAGCTTTTCCACAACCAAACCACCCATAGTCCTCTACCATAATCTATTGTGTTGTTCTCCCCCCCATCCCCTGTTTTTTTAATCTGGGAGATCAATACTATTAGTTAAGAAAAATGATGCACAGAATAACTGTGATGTTTGGCTACCTCAGTGTTCATTCCCTCCTCTCCTGCCCAGGGTGAGAAATTCCCACATTTCAGCTAGGAATACGATTGCATGGAATAAGGACAACATATTCATGTCTCTATTCCAGTTAGGTGAGTTCACATTACTAACCTCTCGCGGGTGAGATTTGCTAAGAGTATGACAGCCTCCAGGAAATTTCCATAAGAGCCCACAGGCTCTTGCCTTTCCACCTGTCTTTTCCCTGCATTCTTTGTTCCTTTCTACCACCTGGAACTTAGATGGACACAGCTCCACTAGGACTATGAGGCTGAGGACCTCATCTGCTTTATGAATCTAAAAGATAGAACCAACCAGTTATCAGAAGATAGTAAAATCCACCTACTCTGGATTGTCTCTTTATAAACATTTTCTTAAATACAAAGGAAAACAAACATCATTTTTCTTTGCAGTCTCTGCAACTGGCAGGTCATTTTAACTAACCCAGCAACTCATTCAAAGCAATGGTGTAATATTCAAACCCATCAGTCTACAAAATTCATTATGTTGGGTAGAAGCCTGAAGAAATCCTGCCTATAATTTGCAACAGATTTTGGGGAGCAAGGCCTCCCTGGTGGCGCAGCGGTTGAGCGCTGCGCTGTGGAGCTGTCAGCAGCACGTGATGCGAGTTTGACGCCCGGCCAGGGAGAATCCCACATGGTGCGGCAGACCTCTCCTGCCTCGCCCGCTGCTCCCCTCAGCAGTGTATTTCTGATCTGCCTGTTCTGTTCCCCACTCTGTCTCTGGTGAACTCTCTTGCCACCCCACGCCTCTGGCCTGTACCCCAGCTGGTATGTATAAATAAATATTAAAAAAAAAAAGATTTTGGGGAGCAGAAGAGTGAAAACTCTGAAAAGGAGTTTGATAGGAAAAAAGAATCGAGGTTTGAATATGCTCTCAAATCTGCATACCTGAGAAACAACTAAAAGGGATGTGCTACTTGACAGTAAAGACAGTCTCTGCCAGAGCAGGGTAGAGGAAGATCTCAGTCACCTGCAGGGAACTGGAGACAGAAGAGAAACAGAAGCTGTGCAGCTGGTGGCTTCTGTGAAAGAGGCTTTGGCTGAGAAGTAGGCATTGTAGAATGGAGTCCTGGAAATGGCCACAGGATAAGACAGACAAGGAGAATTACAAAGGATTCAGATTGAAGAAGCAGGAGATGAAGTTCAAAGATACACAGTCTGGAAAGGGACAAACAGAATCATGTGACCCATATCAAAGACCATAAAGGTCAAAGAGGCAAAAGAAAAAGGACAAGGTTAAAGCTCTGACAACTCATTTTTATTCATTTTCTTTACCAGGGTTCACGACAACACTGAAGAAATGAATTTAAATTATGTTGCAACTGAGTAGAATCCTAAATGAAAGAAAGTCATGGAACAGGGAGTTTATTATTACCCTTTGTTCAATTTCTAAATGAACAGCAAGTGATAAGAACTTAGCAGAGAGATTCAGTGATCGTAGTTAGGCCCAATTTTACTTAAGATCAACCTTAATGATCCAGAAAAGGAAAAATAAATTATTTCCGCAAGGACATTACTTTAAACACCAGCTAAAAAAATAAAAAAAAAAAACCAAAGTCATAATAAAACTATGTAGGAACTTTAAAAATACAGATGGGAAATAAAGTGAAAATAGGCAATAGCAATAAATGAAAAGGCAGCAATATGAAACAAACATGACTACAAATGAGAATGCATTTTACAAAGGAGTAAAAAATTCTACTCTATTCTTGGGCCTCCCAAACTCCTTCTGGGTGGCCACAGGTCTAAACTGTTTGCTGTACTCTCCACTACCCTGGAGTCAGGCCACAGTGAGGAGTGAGTTTCCTACAAGCAAGGCGACAGAACCCACCCACCAGGCCTGAGGTGCACTGCAGCTTCAGCACCGCTTGTTTCTGATCATTCCATGATTGCTGAAAACTAAATTTGAAATTCAACTTGAGAGACACTAAACAAAAACGGGGGAGTAGATTAAATGGCTATTTTTGTATGGGTGGTAGCAAAAATCAAAAAGGTACATAAAAATACTCAGCTACTATAAAATATTTGAAAAATTAAGAAAAGTCATTTACAAATAAAAGCTTTGACTACAGCAATCATATTTGAAATATGAAAATATTCAGAACTTCAGAAAACAATTAAATTCCAGGTCACTGCAGGAAATTACTCGCATCATCTAAAAAAAAAAAAAAACTCAGAGGGATAACAGAATATTATTTGCAGCTTAAAAAAATGAACTATTAAATCAGGAAAAGACATGGGAAAACTTAGGTGCAAAAACTAAATGCAATAAGTCAATCCAAAAAAGCTACACACTATTATTATTCCAACTAGATGACATTCTGGGCAAGGCAAAACTATGGAGAGAGCATAACTATCAATGTTTGGGAGGAGTTAGTGGAGAGAACATGTTGAGTTGTTGGAGAAGATTTTTAGGGCAGGGATACTATGACATAAGATCATACACTAATAAATTCTAGATACATGTTATATGGTTAGCCAAACCCACAGAAAATGTACAACTCCAAGAGTGAACTCTAAAGCAAATTATGGACTTTGGGTGAGGATTATTAATGTAGGTTTGGCGATTGCAACAAATGTATCAGGCTAGCTGAGATGTTGATAATGGGACAGGCTGGGCATGAGTGGGGACAAGGAGTAGATGGGAAATCTCTGCCCTTTACTCTTTGTTTTGCTGTGAACTTAAAACTGCTCTAAAAAATAAAGTCGATTTAAAAAAAAAATGGAGGACCTGGTTTCCTTTTCAAATTATGCTTATCAGGGCATTTTTTCATTTTAATGAATGTTGGTACTTTCAATCTGAAGATTCTGAAGAATGAAATAACAATGGAAAATGGTTTTCAAAAAGCATGTTTTCGCAACTAGCTAAATAATATCATTCCAAATGTGAGTGTATTCATGTTAGGATGGACATGTTAGGACAGCTTTCCAACTGAAGAAAAACAGAACAAGTGTCAAAGAACAGTAAATGTAGTTTTAACTTGTAGAGTCTAATTTATTTGTTGCTATAATTTTAAAAGATGGGGGACAGTAAGTATGAGAAACTGTCAGAACTCAACTATACATTCCATGACAACTTTACCCCCTTCCACTACCTGAACTGAGAGTAATAGTTGACTTGTTAGGGCTTATATTCCTAAATCACACAGGCCTGGTTACTTGAAGGATTAGCTGTCAATTTATAATCTCTTCAATATAAAATGGAGCTCCTGACTAGAGGCAGTGGTAAAGGAACGTCAGTTAGGCACCCATAACTCAAAGAACAATTTGGGATCTCATGACGTGCAACCTGAACATATGGAGGGCGCTGGAATGTTAAATAATAATACTGCAGTTCGACTTTTGTGTGTGTTACAAAAGGAGAGAGAAGAGTGATAAAAAAAAAAAACATACTATTTAATTTCCTCTAAGAGAGCAGTAAACAAATTGCCTATGTTAAGCTGGCTGCCTATTCGGGTTCTAAATTTTTCATACTGACATTTCAGGTAGTTTTAAAAAGTTTCTAGGCAAGGAGAATTTATTCAAGGAAGTTCACGTGTTGGTTTTTGCTTTTAAATTTAGATTTGTCCTTTTCTGGGGGGGGGGGGGAAGGGGTGCTGTGAGCGAATCTTTCTGACCACAAAGAAGTCTTCCATAAATGTCATCTGACTCAAGGCAACCTATGGACTTTGGGGAGTCAGTTGAGGACACAGAGTAATGAGCCAGCACCAAGCCTTCTCCCGCCTGACCTCCCAGCACCTGCTCGACTGCAGCCCAGGAGGAGGAAACTCTGAGCTTCTCTCTCTAAATGGGCATCGGCTGCCCTCTCCTCCTGCAAACAAGCAACATCACCATCAAATTGTAGGCGACTGAGTATCCAAGCAGCAGAAAAATGTTTGTCAACACACAGCGCCAGGATAGGGGGCAAACGACGAGGACCCAACGCACACGTCCTCGGAAGCGGTCTGCTCACCTACGGAGCGCTAGACTCCGGCCCCGGAGCGCACAACCCCGCTCCCGCACCGCCCGAGGGCTCACACTCTCGCCGCAGCCCCGGGAGTGCGGGATCGAGCGGGGCCCGCCTTGTCGCGGCCGCCCACGGCTGTTTCCCCGAATGACCCCAGCACCCAGGAGAGGTCCCCTCGGGGGGGATCACTCCCGCTCCGCCCAAGAAAGGGCGCCGCGATGCCGCGCCCCACCTCTACGGCCAGCCATCTGCCCGCAGGCCCGGCTCGCAGGTGAGGTGCGGACAGGTAACCGCACCTGCTCTGCCAACCCCACCTGCTGCGTCCCCTCGCTCGGTCATTCGCCTGCACCTCCGAGGTCGCTCGGCGCCTCCTCGGAGACCGGGAACCGGCCGGCGCCAACCTACCTGCGGGACTCCAGCCCTGGGCGCCGGCGCTCCCCGCGGCGTGCGCCCGGCGCCGCTCGGGGCGCGCCGGCGGCGGCCCCTGCGCCCGCACTTTTCTCGGCTGACGGCTGCAGCGGGCTCAGCGGGAAGCCCCAGCGCAGCCCGGCTCGCCGCCTCCGAACGGCTCCATTGTGACGCGGCGCGTTCCGCCGGCCAATCCGGGCGCGGCGGCGCGAACCGCTGACTAAGTTCGCGGGTGGAGGAGGAGGGGACTGGGCGGAGGCTGGAGGCGGAGGCCGCCGGGTGGCGGTGGCAGAGGCGGAGGAGGAGGAAGAGGAGAAAGAGGCTGCGGCTGCTCGGCTAGCTGCTCCTGCTGCTGCTGCTCCTCCTGCTCGTTTCGCAGCGGCTTTGGCCCGCGGGTTTGTCCAGCTTTGGGACTGCGGGGGCCGGTGACTCACCCCTCGCTGGTGGAAACAAAGCGCAGCTGCCATCACCCGGGAGCGCGCCATGTGGCCGCCCCGCCGGCTCGCCTCAGCCTGGGATCCGCAGGCAGCCGTGCACAGCTACACCTCTGGGGGCGGGCGCGGGGGCTGCTAGAAAAAGCGGGGGCTGTTTGTAAGAGCCCGGAGAGAAAGAGGGGCTCAGGTTTGCACGCCATGCAAAGGACTTTGGAAGTACAGTATTTATATGTCTGCCCCCACCCTCCGCCTTCCTCCGAGTGCACCCCTGAGTAACTTGTTATTTACATAACATGCCTTGGGCCCTAAGGAAAGACTTAGCCGAGCACGGCGAGACCTGCTTCTTGCACTCACAAGTACCTTGACCTTTCTGTACAAGCACACTGCAGGGCTGGCCTCTGTGTGGGAGAGTTGACAGTTGTATCAAACTAAGTCGCTTAAGTTAGGATTCTGGGCCTCCAGTATCATGCATCTCTCACATGTCCTTATTGTCAGATGGAGAGACAACATGGTAGACAGCAGCGGGGGTCAGCCTCTACTCGTAACTAGTGTTAGATTGCTAATAAACTGCAGGTTTATTCATGCCATCTACTGCCCCACTCACTTCCCCCTTCCGTAAAGTGATCCCGTGTTTGAAAAGTAGTGGTGTCCTTACAAAACAAAATATTAATTCAAACCCAAGAAGTCAGGTGCCACCTCATTTACCTCCTAGTCTCATCCTCACCCCGGATTTGACTCAGTCTTTGCAAAATCATGTCCAACACAATGATTCAATGAAGCAGTATTTACATCTCTGAGTTGCTATGGTGATCACATTCCCATTAAAAAAAAATGTTTGTACAGAGACCTCTCAAAGGAATAAAATGACTGTACAAGACTACCCACCTGGGCATCGAGTCTACTTGTGTAAATGGGAGTAAAGAAAATGGAAAGACAGTGTTGAGTCGTGCCCCACAGACACTGCAGATTAGGACTACAGTTTGAGGCTGAAAAGAGGCTGGAAGAACATTCCTTCATTTGGTCATTCGTAGAGTTTTTATTGCACGCATGTGCCAGACACTGAATGCACAAATCTATGAGATTTGGTTTGGTCCTCAAACTACTTACCACTTGGAGAAGAAGATAAAAATATATACAGAATTAAATATGAAACAAGAAAAAAATGAGTGCTTTAAGAGATACTGATGGTAAAGTCATGACATTATAAATTGAAAATGTTTAATTTTCCATATGCATCTTTGAATATTTGGAAAGGAATAGTCTCTCTTCTTCCAGATCTATGAGCAGAAAATTAATTCTTCTATCACAGTGACATCACTACCTATGTGATAGGGTAGTACCTTTTTTTCTTTCTTGATACAAAGAAATTTATTTCTGTTGGATGTGGAAGCAAACTGCTTAGTACATTCCAATATTAAACAGTCTTCTATGGTAGTTACTTAACCTCCTTGGGAGCCAATATCTCCATGTATAAAATAAGAGGTGATGATAAGCTAAATGATCTGTTGAGATTCCTATTCCAATGATGGAATCATAAAAAAGTGGCATCAAGATTTGGCAATTTAAGATTAGCAGGAAGTTAAAATGATCAATTAGCTGTGGTTAATCTCAGAATTGAAGCTTATTAATGTGTTTCTTTTATTCCAATTCTCATTAACAAAATCACCCACCATGGTGATAACATTTATCACTGACACAGGAGAAAGTGGCCTTTTGAATTTGTGATATTGCATTCAGGAATTCTCTGAAACATGAATTTTCTCTTGTTTTTCCTTCCTTCTATGAGACTTCGTGTAAGCTCCTGCTTGCATTGCAGTGACTAAAAAGGTGGATAATTTTAAAGGCTATTCTAGAAGAACTTTAATATTATGCATATGATATAGGCCGATTAAAAAAAAAAAAGAGGGCCTACCTGGTGGCACAGCAGTTAAGCGCTGCACTGTAGAGCTGCTGGTAGCAGTGATGCAAGTTCGACGCCCAACCAGGGAGATTCCCACATGGCGCTGCAGACCTCTCCTGCCTCGCCTGCTGCTCCCCTCAGCAGTGTATTTCTGTCAATCTGCCCGTTCTGTTCCCCACTCTGTCTCTGGTGAACCCTCTCGCCGCTCCACGCCTCTGGCCTATACCCCAGCTTGTATGCATAAATAAATCTTTTTTTTTTTTTTTTTAAAGAGAGACTATTTAGTAACTAGAAATTACTGGTATCCTAAAACAGGTCTTATCATGAAAAATATAAATACCGCTTGATTTCTTATTCCTGTATCCAGTTTTTCTAGTGCATTATAATCTCTTTGAAAATAGTACCTGTGGAGTCTTTGAATATATTCAGTCCTTACAGGAGTAGCTCAAATTCCCTAAGGGTTCCTCTGATTAATTTATTTTGGTAAAAGAAAATTCTAAAAAACTCAGTCACTATTTCCACAGTCAAATTCATCAGTCTGAAGTAGTGATCAAAAATTCCGTCATATATGGAAACAGCCCAAATGCCCCAAGATAGATGAATGGATCAACAAGTTGTAGTATATTATACAATGGAATATTACTTAGTGATCAAAAAAGATAAACTCATGCCAAACATGGATGGAACTGGAGTGGGTTATGCTAGCTGAAATTAATCAGAAGTAAAAAGATAAATACTGTATGGTCTCACTTATATGTGGAATATAGAGACACCAAACAGGTCAAAAAAAATGTCAGAGCTAGCAAGGTGACCATTGAACTGATATATACAGTAAAGGAGGGGGTGGGAGAGGTAGGAAAAACAGTGGAAGGATGAACACAAGGGAATATGGTGATGGTTCATGGGTGATATGGTGGTGGGACAACTATGAGGACTACGATGTAAGAAGAAAATTTAATTAGGAAAACTCCAGGGCCACCCTGGTGGCCTAGGGGGTAAGTCTCATCGCTATCATCATGATGGCCTGGGTTCAAGCCCCGATCAGGGAGCTAACCCACATGGCACAGCAGACCTTTCCTGTCTCACCCGCTGCTCCCCTCAGTAGTGTATTTCAGTAGATCCACCTGTTCTGTTCCTCACTCTGTCTCTGATGAATCCTCTCACCCCCTGCATCTCTGGCCTTCAACCCAGTTCTTCTATGCTAAAAATAAGTAAGTCACATCATTTATAAAAAAAAAATTCCATCATAGATATTAAGTACTTCTTATGTGCCTATCATAATAAGTGTGCAAAACAGCATGAGTGATCCCCACAGACATGAGACTTGGTCACTGACTTTAGCAGCTTAGCATAAGATGAGCACACAGAAAACAAACATGTGCTACTAACACGCAAATGAACAGATGTAACGATGCTGATGGTAATAGAGAACCTTTTGATGGGAACTATTAAAAGAGAAGCAGGATAGAAAAACTCAGTGCTGCATACACTTTGCTTTATCTCCCCCAAATGTTTTCTTAATCCACAACCCATCCACCCAAGGACTCAGTTTCTTTCTGGCAAGCTGAGAATTTCTAGAAGAAGTAGGAGTAAACACATTCTGCTTTCTACAAGATTCATTGAGCAGAATGGTAAATGATGGGGTCTTCATGTGTACATGTCAAAGGGGATGGCTATGAACAGCAAAAGTGGCCATTTTCCCTATATGTTGATAAATAAATGCATAAACAATAGAACTGAAAAGGGTCACTACAATTTGGTCATCTGGTGACTGAAGTCCCCACTTCAGAGACCAACATGAAGTAATCAACTATCTTCTGGGTTTCACAAGTCCCTTGAGCTGATTTCATAAAGGGAAAAAAAAAAAATCTCTGAACAACATCAACTTTAAGCTACACTCTATGACTGCCTTGATAAGAATTTAATTTTCTGCATGTCTTTTATTATTTTTGCATATAAGCTGGGGTACAGGCCAGAGGCGTGGGGCGGTGAGAGGGCTCACCAGAGACAGAGTGGGGAGCAGAACAGGCAGATCTACTGAAATACTCTGCTGAGGGGAGCAGCGGGTGAGGCAGGAGAGGTCTGCCGCGCCATGTGGGAATCTCCCCAGATGGCTGTCGAAATCGTGTCGCAGCTGCAGACATCTCCACAGCGCAGAGCTTAACCGCTGTACCACCGGGGAGGCCCTAATTCTCTGTATGTCTTAAGAACATTTTTATGATTATGGAAATCAGAATATTAGCCAATATTAGCAGTTCTTTTTCAATTCTCTATTCTAAAAATGATTTATGATAATTAAATTTTTTAATTTAAATGAATTAAACATTAAATGTCCACAGTATATAAAAGAAAGCAATAGAGATCTGACAGAAGTGAGGGAGAATCCCAAGATAAATATAATTTTACCACTTAAAGATATGTACTTTAGTGGGGAAGCTATATTCAGATAGTATACAGCCTCTTAATGGGGAGGGGAAAAGGGTGGGTGATACCGGGTTGAAAAAGAATCATACTGAACATGGAACCAAGGAAGTTGGGCTAGCTTTAAGGTTCCAACTTGGAATATTACTTTCAAAATTGTCTCAGCATCATGATTCAAGTTTGTGAGTTCTACCAAAATGTCAGGTCAGACTAAAAGAACAAAAGTTTAAAGTCATTCATAGTTTCACATTCTCAGAAAGTTTGCCAGAATCTGGCTGTTTTGACTGTGTGTTATTAAGCACACTGTCATTGATAAAGAATTTTTATTTAATTTTGGATAAACATTCCACCATGTTTTTCTGACCTTTTCAATCTCCTGGTTGCAGAAGTTTAGCATGAATTTTCCTTGAGTGTGGGGAAATGCTGGGGATGACCTCTAAGAATGAGCTCAGTGGTGAGAATTCTGAGGACAGGATGAAAAAGACATTACACATGTGTTTGGAATAAGGTAACTTGACCTAGAAATCCAAACTGTAATTGTGCAAGACTGGCTGTGCACTTCGGTGTGAGCTGATCCCCTATCATGGTTCCAGGCTGAAATATTCATGAAAAATTATTCTGTGTTCTTAGCACCCACTCTCTCGATTGTCCCCTCAGCCTGAACCATACATTGCCCCTTCCTCATAAGACAGGTGCTAGGAAGGTGACCTCCCAGCCTCTTCTCTGAAGGAAAAACACAATTCCTGCCACAGAAGTCCTGACACCCCCAGTCAATCTGTATTCTGGGAAGATATCCAAATATTTCTTTGAAAGTTTCCCATGTATCCCATTTAAAGAATATTTGCTGTCATCTGGATTACATTTTGGAATCCACCAGATAGCAGTCATCCAGCTATTGACTCTTATCCCTTTTCTAGCCATAAAAAGATGGTGACTCCTAAAAAAACATTCGCAAGCAAAGCCAGGCTGGAAGCCCAGAGTTAAAGCAGAGCTGGTGCTCCTTCGCTTCTGCAAAGTGGTCTAAAAAAAGCCCTGATGATTTCTGCTGGTGGCTGAGACAGTGCTCACTGGGATCATCCCTGTGAATGTTCAATTTATGTTCCATAAGCCATGTTGAAATCTGGGCTGGTTTCCTGGTGCTGTAAATAAGGGCCTGGTTTTTGAGATTCCTCACAGTAAGTTTGGAATAACCCAGATCTAACACCAGCTAGACCTCGTCTCTACCACCCTCGCGCCTTTCTTTCCCTAGCAGCTGTGTATCAGTGTATTTCTTGGTCTTAATGCAAGGTTGTCTGCTAATTATAATATACATTAAACAATGATTTCGATTCTCTTAACAGTGGGAGCTGATATATCTCTGTGGTTTATTAAGAATTTTTTAAAAAGCAAAGTAAGTTGTACAAAAAACAAGGTTCAGAACATTTTGGTATCATCCAGAAAGACCACCAGACCTGGAATCTTTGGTTCCACTGCTGTCACTTCGGTCACCAACTGTGGGGTAAGCCACAGTCTAGGCAGGAGATTCTATTTTCCAATATGGTTGATGTAGTTATCCTGGATTATTTGAGAAAAGACAATGGGAATAACTGATACATCAGTAGTACCAAATTTCATTTGATTTCACTCATTTATTTATCATCCAACAAGTATTTATTCTATACCTACTATATCCAAAACTGTACTCATTTCTGGGGATATACTGGTTCATGTGATGGATATGGCCTTTGCCCTCCAGAGAGCCAGAATCTACTAGAGAATATTAGGCTGCACAGGCTAAACTGATGAGGAGTAAATAACCAAATTTCAATTTGTCCCCAAAACACCATCCACTTTGGCTTTGTTTCCTGAATCCAACAAAGTCAGACTTGCCTTTTAATTATCCACTTATTCTTTCACCAACTTATCTTTGCAAACTTTACATCCAATTCACTGTCTCTATCAAATTGTTGTTTTGGGAGCATGTAAGAGGAAAGGACAATTGACCCCAAGAAGCCCCATTTTTAAAACTTAAAAATAGAGAAGCAAGGGTATAGCTTGATAGGTAAACAAATAAGGGACTCTGTAGAACTTCCTAGCACAGTATATTAACGGGGCTCAGATTTGAGATTCAAGTATGCTTTATCGGAGTTGACTATGACCTTGTTGCTTTATTTGAAAAGGTAGTAAAATAATAAACCAGGTGTTCTTTATCTTCTTATGAAATTGAGGGGCAAAGGTAGCTGAGTCTTACATTGATAGAGGATAGAAAGGGTTAAATTGGAGACTTCTCAAGAGAAATTGAGAACTGATGAGTGAATTAAAGAACTTAGGGCTTCAAAGGAAGCTTGTTGTTTTAGTGAGTAGAACAGTTTTAGTGGCAAACGAAGGTCTCAGTGTAGGTGGGAGAGTTAGTTACAGACAGTTTGATTACAAGTAAAACTGAGGGGGAAGCACACCGAAGGACAAGCACAGATATGTGGGCAGTCAGAAACTTTACAATTTTTATCTTTATCTGCATGCATTTCATTATCTAATAAAATTTGGGGATTTCATTGATTTACTTAACAATTCAATAAGCAGATAAAAGATTTTGTTCTTCGGGGTCCTCTAAGACAAAAAAGATGCCTGCATTCTAACAAATGGAATCAGAAGGTTAATCATTTCTATTTTAAAATTACTTTACAGTTCACTCAAATCACTCAAACAATGTATTATAGTCATTTCTAGACAATATGCTCTTACCTCTACAGTCTGTCCACCCAGGAGTGATAGCATTTGTTTGCAGTCCCTAGCTTTGCTGAGTCACTGTTAAACTTCCCCAGCTCAGACTCATTCAGAGGCCCAATAGGTTGAAAGCTGACAATTGCTTAACTATAGCTCCCTGACATCCTTTGGAGAACTGCTTTGAGCCTGTGGACCTCAAGGGGACAAAGATGACATCCATTCCATAATCAGTGCATCTCCAGAAATCAGGACAGTATTTTGCACATAGTAAACACAAACAATTATTTTGTGGGTGATGAATGAATAAATGAAATAAAATGAAGGCTGAGGCTTCTGAAATGCACATCTTCTCTATGATGTATATTCCAGGGTCATCTCAGGATTTAACTCCTCAGTTCTCAAGGCTTAATATTTATTTCAGGAGTTCTTAGTTGAAGAATCAACAAATTTAAAAGACTAGAATTTAGAGTACACATGGGGGAGACAAGGGCATAATATATAGAAATGGCAATATGTCAAAGTTAGATAAAAAGATCCTTATTACAAGTTTATTTATTACATTTCTCAGATTATGAATGTCTTCATCTCTTCCTTCTGGAAACATATATATAAACTTTGGCATTGGCTATTTTCTCTAACAAGTGTCCTGTGACTTTGAAGTGCCCTATTTTGAGATTTCTTTGATAATTCTTTTTTGTATTTTTTTTAATGATTTTATGTATTTATTTTTGTGTGGAGGAACTGGGGTGTAGGCCAGAGGTGCAGGGGGTGAGAGAATTCACCAGAGACAGAGTGAGGAGTAGAGCAGACAGATTTACTGAAATACATTGTTACAGGGAGCAGCGGGTGAGACAGGAGAGATCTGCACCATGTGGGCATTTAATTTAGGCCATTATGGTGGGCCGTCAAGGTGGGTGCTAGCATTGAGACTTAACTCTTAGGCCATCAAGGATGCCCATTCTATGATAATTCTTTATTTTTTTTCAAGGTGGGGTCAGGCCAGAAGCAGGGGGCGGCGAGAGGGCTCACCAGAGACAGAGTGGGGAGCAGAACAGTCAGATAGACAGACACACACACTGCTGAGGGGAGCAGCAGGTGAGGCAGGAGAGATCTGCCACACCATGTGGGATTCTCCCTGGCTGGGTGTCGAACCCGCATCGGGCGCTGCCAGCAGCTGCACAGTGCAGCGCTCAATGCTGCGCCACCAGGGAGGCCCCTATGATAATTCCTGACCAGAGGATTGACTCTGGGTATGCTGGAAACCATGATGACTCATAAATTAGCAAGACAATGTAAAGGGCATAGATCAGAAAATCCTGGCTACCTTTAGGAACGGCTCCCTCATGCTGCTATAGTGCATGAAAGCATGGATTATGGAGTCAGACTACTTTGGTGCAAAACTTGGCTTTGCTCTTAAGAGTTGTTTGACATTTGGGCCTTCCTGCTGCTCCCCTCAGCAGTGTACTTTAGTAGATCTGCCTTTTCTGCTCCCCACTCTGTCTCTGGTGAATCCTCGCACTACCCCACACCTTTGGCCTACACCCCAGTTCTTGTATGCATAAATAAATAAATCTTTTTAAAAAAAGAGTTGTTTGACATTTGCCATCACTTAATTTCTCTTTACTCTAGTTTTCTATTTGAAAAATGGGTTGTCATGAGGATTATATGAATTCATTACATGGGTAGTCTAACCACCTAATAAGTGCTACAGTATCTTAGCTCTTATCATTATCTTGGGTAAGTGACTCTGACTCTGGGTTTAGAGTTTTCATGTATAAAATGAGAAACTTGTCTAGAATATCTTGAAATCCCTCATGTTTTTCAGCTACTGTTTTTGAACAAGCATTTAGTGTGCGTGTGTGTGTATGAGTGTGTGTCTAGAGATAGGGAAATATACGGTTGGTTGGTTAATGCTTTTCTTGACTGATGGAAGACGAGACTACTGGGAGATTGAGGCAAGCTTCTTCACTAGACTCTAAATTCCTTGAGGAAAGAAGTATATATTGTCCTCTTCAGTACCCCAAGGTGCCCAGAGATAGCAGGAGCGCGATAAACTATTAGTGAATGTGGAACAAATGCCCTTGTGGTGTATGTTCCCAGGGAATGGAAAAGTGTGGTAATGGCTTCTGATCCTTTTCTAGCTTTCAAGATACTGACACAAAATATTCGTAAAGCATCAGTGCTCTCTACTGGAGATATTCATAGTGCAACAATTCCTAGTTAAACTATTTTTGAAGGCAGATATTGATTTGAGTTCAGGTGTCCTGCATTTTAGAAGTAGGATATGACTAGTAGATATATTTTGCTACGTTGCAAATATAGATTTGTTTCATGGCATTGAGGATAACATTATTTGCGTTCAAATGCCAAGACTCATTTGTATGCCTTGTATTTCTGTCTTTCAGAGCATTTGTGTCTACACATTTGTAAAAACTTTGAGTTTTTTTCTTATTCATTTTACATAAAAAGAGGACAGAATTAATTAAATATTAATTAGACAGTGTAACCCACAGGAACTTAGATAACATTTGCAAATCATATATCTGATAAGGACTTATATCCAGAATATATAAAAACACAATAATAAAAAGAGAAATAACCTAAAATTAAAATGGGGTAAGTATTTAAATCAATACTTCTAAAAAAAAAAGACATACACATGGATAATAAGCACATGAAAGACACTCAACATCGTTAGTATAGGGGAAACAACAAATCAAAACCACAAGGTGATACTTATTTTAAAGACTCACTAGGATGATTAACATAAAAAGACTATGACAAGACTCAGTGAAGATGTGGACATATTAGAAACCTTATAATATAGCTGGTGGGATTGTAAATAGTATAATCACTTTGAAAAACAGGCAATTTCTCAAAATGTTGAATGAATATAACCCAGAAATTCCATTCCTAAGAATATAATCAAGAAAACTGAAAACATATGGCCACACAAAGCCAGACTGACTGGGCATGAATGTTCACAGCAGTTTCATTAAAACCCAAGGGTAGAAATAGTACAATGCCAAGCGGTAGATGAATGGATAAACAAACTATGGGATACCCACACCCTGTTGGTGGTAATACAGACTGCTCTAACCCTTACAGAAATTATTGTGGAAATTTTCCAAAATATTTAAAAATACATCTGTCACATGATCTAGCAGTTCCGTTCCTAGGTAGCCATCTCAGGAACATAAAAACACTAACTTAAAGATGTATATGTACATGCCTATGTTCATTGCAGCACTGTTTGCAATAGCTAAGTTATGAAACAACCTAAGTGTCTAATCACACATAAGAGGACAAAGAAGATGTGGTGTATATATATATATACTATATATATATCGGAATATATATATATATCAGAATATATATCGTATATATATTTATATACTTATATATATTTATAAGTATATTTATATACTTATATATAAATATATATATATTCTGATATATATGGGGTGTGTGTGTGTGTGTGTATATATATATATATATAAAATGGAATAGTATTCAATTATGAAAAAAGATGAAGTCTTGCTTTTTGCAATCAGAGGGTTGGAACTGGAGGGGATTATGCTAAGCAAAATAAGTCAGAAGGAAAAAGACAAATAATCATTTCACTCATATCAAAATATGAAATATAAAGGAACAAAGCAAAGAATTAGACAAAGTTAAACTAAAACAAGCCCCAGAAATATGAGTAAAATTGAGGCTACTAGATGGTGGTTATGGAGGGAGGTAAGCAAATGAAGGTGGGGAGGCTAAATGGACTATAGTGGAGGATTATGGGTGCTTTTGTTACAGGGCTGGGAGAAGGGCACCCCGGGACCCCTAAACTTGCCTGCTCTAAATAGGTTGTACCAACTATGCATCAAAACAAAACATACTCTAGTGAAAAAGAACTTTAATGCAATTAGTGTGCAATAGAGAGACAACGAATGTACAATAGAGAGGAGAAAGAGAAAAAATATAGTTCCCAAATTAAGCACCCAAAATTACCCATCTCCTCATGGGAATGAAACACTGACCTTATTTGGGCCAAAAAGCAGGGTCACTGAGCCTCAAAAGCTTACCTCTAGTCTAAAGCATGTCCTGGTAGGGATCCACAGGAAAGGGGCAGAAGGGCCAGGCAAGTTGGGAAGGAAAAAAGCAAAATCAAAATCAAGATAAAGGCAGCCTCTCCAGGGATCTCTCACTCACATCTCTGTCTCTTTCAAGTGTCTCCTTCCATGTCCCCCAAGTGCCTATTATAAATCCAAGACTGAGAAGAAAGCACAGCTTCTTCACATGTCTCTGGATCTACGTGTCTCCTCCAGGTTTTCTCTTCCTCCATCTCTCTGTTTCTCCTTTCTTTTCCCCAGTGCTTTCTAGCTTATCCTCTTTACTCAGCTCCACTCTTCCTTTGGTGAGTGGAACCCAGGAGAACCTGGAACTTCCCCTTTCTATGGATATCACACTGTTACTTTCAGTGCAAGGTTGAGCCTGTGTCCCAGTGGGGGTTGGTGATTCCTAACCTCTTGATTGGACTTGCCCGGAATTGCCTGGGGATAGCTTGAGAAAAGCTGTTGTCTTATTCCTCCCAGGAAGATAGCCCTCGAACTGGGAGCTGGGAATCAGAACTTGTGTGTTTGACTGTGGAGGCTGGAGTGGTGTCCCCATCTCACTGAGCTGGGAGTAGGGAGGAGGAATGCAGGTCTTTTCAAATACTACAGACTATTGCAGCTTTTTTTTTTTTTTAGTTTTAGTAAATATTCTTGAGCATGTATTTCCTCATTTTCTGTATGCTCATAGATCCACTTTCATTTCTGAATGCCCACTGGACTAACCATCTTTTAAGTGACTGTTTTAAAAATAATTTTCCTCAGTTTTGCTGAAGAATGATTCTGAATTGTACACTGTGAAGCCAGAAGTGGAACCAGGAAGATTTTTCATAGATATGTGGCTTTAATTCGGGGTATTCTATTCGGTTCCATTGGTCTTTCTGTCTGTTTTTGTTCCAGTACCATGCTGTTTTAATTATTATGGCTTTGTAATATAGTTTGAAATCAGGGAGTGAAATTCCTCCGTTTTCTTTCTTTTTAGTTAGGAGGGCTTTAGCTATGCGAGGTTTTTTGTGGTTCCATATG
>PVIJ01009719.1:0-65022 GCA_004024925.1 Scalopus aquaticus
GAGGGGTGAGGAGGGAGCCGGAGGGAGGGAAGGGAAAGGGCATAAAATGGAATAGAAAAGAACACAAGGGACCATGGAGATGGATCACGGGTGAATTGGTGGTGGGCTACCCAAGGGGAATACAAAATGTAAAAGACATAAATAACAATAAAATATATATATATTATATATATATATATAAAAGATCTATTTATTTATGCATACAAGCTGGGGTACAGGCCAGAAGCGTAGGGGGGCAAGAGGGTTCACCAGAGACAGAGTGCGGAGCAGAACAGGTAGATATACAGAAACACACTGCTGAGGGGAGCAGGGGGCAAGGCAGGAGAGGTCTGCTGCACCATGTGGGAATCTTCCCGGCCGGGCGTCGAACTTGCATCGCCACTGCCAACAGCTCCACAGCACAGTGCTTAACTGCTATGCCACCAGAGAGGCCCTCAACTGGCATTATTAATCAGGAGAATAAATCTTCCTTGTAGGGCATATCTGTAGGAAGTTCCAAGCAATAGCCTGGAAGATGGAAACATCATAGTCTAGTCTGTGATTCATTCAGAACAAACCTCCTGAGCCCTCATAGGGGTCTAAGGAAGAGGACTAGAGGCTTTGTAGGAAGAGACTAAGAAGGAGTGGTCATAGTCATACAAAACATTAGAAACTTGGGATAATAAAATTTGGATGTATGACCTCCCTGGTGGCGCAAGAGATTGAGTCTCAGCAGTATGAAGTATCCACAGCCACTGCAGCACGAGTTCAATATCCGGCCAGGGAGATTCCCACATGGCGCAGCAGACCTCTCCTGCCTCACCCACTGCTCCCCTCAGCAGTGTATTTCAATCAATCTGCGTGTTCTGCTCCCCACTCTGTCTCTGGTGAACTCTCTCATTACCCCCACCCCTCTGGCATACACCCCAGCTCTTGTATGCATAAATAAATAAGTATTTTTAAAAATTCATTATTAAAAAAAAATAAAATTTGGATGTAGAGGAGGAACCCCGAATTGACAGGATGACTTTAGATAGAGACCCATTTCTGCTGATCAGGGGAGGTTACACATCAGTACATATAGCAAATTATATGGAATGCGTTTCTTTGAGATTCAGCTTTTCTTATCTGTAGAAGAGAGATAATAAATGTTCTTATTTCCTGGGGTGAGGAGACTGATCTCACCCAAAGGCAGAGACAAATAGCTATCTCTCCATTTGACTATGTGCAGTTATAAAAACAGTCAACAAAATGAGTATAGAGGGAACATACCTAAACATAATTACAGCCAAATATTTCAAGCCCACAGATAACATCATACTGAACAGTAAAATGCTGAAATTTTTTCCTCTAAGATCAGGAACAAGACAAGATAGTCACTCTCACCACTTTTATTCAACATAATTTTGAAAGTTCTAGCCAGAGCAAGTAGGCAAGAAAAAAAATACATTCAAATTAGAAAGGAAAAAGTAAAACTGTCACTACTTGTAGATGGCTTGATATTATATAGGAAAAAAAAACCAAATAATGTACAAAAAAACAGTTAGAAATAATAAATGGCTTCAATAAAATAGCAAAATACAAAGTCAATATAGAAAATTTTGTTGTGTTTCTATACAATAACAAAGAACGATGAAAAAGGAATATTAAGAAACAATTTCATTTAGTTCCTTTAGGTATAAGGTTAGATTGTTTTGAGATTTATCTTATTTCTTGAGATATTGCATCAAAAAGAATAAAATGCTTAGGAATAAATTTAACCAACGAGGTCAATGACCTATACACTTAAAGCTATAAGATATGGATTAAGAAATTGAAGGGAAATACAACTAAATGAAAAGATATTTAGTATTCATGGACTGGAAGAATTAATGTTGTCAAACGACCCATACTGCATAAAGCAATCTATGGAAACAATACAATACAATCTCTATAAAGATTCCAATTGCATTTTGCACAGAAATAAACAATTTGAAAATTTATATGGAACAGAAACAAAACTGATTCAAAGCAACTTTGAGAAAGATGAGGCATCAGATGCTCTAGTTTCAAAATATGTTATAAAGCTATAATAATAAAAGAAGTATGGTATTGGCACAAAAACAAGAACATAGAAAAATAGAGCCGAATAATGGGTCCAGAAATAATTTCCTGCATATACGGCGAATTAATTTATGACAAAAGAGTTAAGAATATACGATGGGGAAAGGACAGTCTCATCAATAAATGTTGGCAAAACTGGAGAGCTACATGCAAAAGAATGAAACTGAACCATGTTACAACATACACAAAAATTACTTCAAAATTGATTAAAGACTTGAACATAAAACGTGAAGTCATAAAACTCCTACAAGAACCCAAAAGTACTAAGATTCTTGGCACTGATCTTGGCAATGAATTTTTTGGATCTGATCCCCAAAACAAAGGCAACAAAAGCAAAAATAATGTGACTACATAAAACTAAAATCTGCACAGCAGAGGAAATCATCAACAAAATGAAAAGTATACCTACTGAATTTGAGAAAATAATTGCAAATCTTTATTCTGATATACAAAAGAAACACAATCTAATTTTGCAATAAGTGGAGTATTTGAATAGACTTTTCTCAAAAAAAAAAAAAACATACAGGCAGCCAACAAGTACATGGAAAGGTGCTAATCATCAGGGAATGGAAAATCAAAACCACGGTGAGGTATCAATTTACACTTGTCAGAAAGGATAGTATCAAAAAACAAAGAATAGTGAGCATTAGTGAGGAAGTGGGGGAGAAAAGAGCACCCTTGTATACTGTTAGTAATATGAATTGGTGCTTCCACTATGGAAAACAATGTGGAAATTCCTCAAAAAATTAAAAATAGAGGTACAACATGAACTAGCTGTTTTAATTCTGGGCATTTATCCAAAGAAAACAAAAACACTAGCTTGAAAAAATATATACACCCCCACATTCATTGCAGCATTATTTATAATAGTCAAGATATGAAAACAAGCTAAGTGACTACCAATGGATGAATTAGATGAATGGGTAAATAAATTGTCATATATTCACATATATGTTTACATATATAAATACATATAAATATATATATATTTATATATTTACACATATATAATGGAATATCCAAGCATAAAGAAAACAAATTCTTGCCATTTGCAAAGTGATGGACTTTGAGGGCATTGTGCTAAGTGAAAATAAGTCATGTAGAGAAAGAAAAATAACAAGAGCCCACTTATATGTGGAATCTAATATAAAATGCTCATAGAATAATATGCAGAACAGATTGGTGGTTTCGAGTTGGGAGGGAGACAAAATGGGTCAAGGGGATCAAAAGTTACAAACTAACAGTTATAAAATAAGTGATCAGATATAATATACAGCATGGTGACTATATTAATAATGTCGTATTGTGTATTTGAAAGTTGCTAAGAAGAGTGTAGATATTAAAAGTTCTCATCACAAAGAATTAGTAAATATGTATGGTGACAGATATTAACCAGACATTCTGTGGTCACCATTTCACAATATATGCTAACATCAAATCATTGTGTCATATACATGTAACTAATATGTTATATGTCAATTACAGCTCAATAAAGAAGGACAATTATGTAACAGGGAAACAAGGCATTGAGGGAAGAGCAATGATTCTCAACGATAATCAGAAGAAAGGGACGGGCACCTTCAGTATAATTAATGAGCAGCATCATGGGAATTGAATTTAGGACCATATCCATATGATTCAGACATTTTTCATGTGTCAGGCATTGTTCAAAGTAATATATATATATATATATATATATTTAATTCATTAACTTCTCCCAACTCTAAGAGACAGATATTATTGTCTCCGTTTTACAGCTGAGTAAACAGATACAAGAGGTTAAATACTTTATCCAAGGTAGTAAATGGCAGGGCTGGTGTGGGATACAGGAATTCAAGACATGGTTCAAGGAAATTCTCAAAAAGACAATTCTAACTATACAATTGTAAACTATAATGATGTAGCAGGAAAAAAATGGAAGTGAATACCTAAATAAACCAGAGAGCTGTCCACGGTGATGGATAACATGAGGAAAGTCGACGTTTTTAAATCCTATTTTGTTTCTGTCTTCCCTGTCAAAGAGAATTATTTTCAGGCTGGAGTATAAAAAACAACCTTTGCTAAGAAATAACTGAAGCTGAGATGGTCGAAAAGAATGAGAAAAAAATGCATATGTAAAAAACCTAGTGTTCTAGGGTTTTCAAATGCCTTTTGGTCTCATGGGATATATGAATTAACTACAAGAATGTATACAACTAATAAACCTGTATTAGTGATCTTTGAGGAATCATGGAAAATATGTTAAACTGCTGGAGATTCACTCCTTTCTCTTTTTTTCAGGATGATAAAGGGTATAGATTCTTCAATTCCATGCAGGCAAAGTGTCTCCATTCTCCCCTTGCCTCTTTATAATACATTCTCTGTACACAGCGATTAGACCCTTTGAATAAAGTAAGTCAGACGATGAAACCCTGATGCTCGCTACAATCCTCATTGCACTTAGAACAAAGTCTGCACTCCTCACCATGGCTGCGACAGCACTGTTTCCCTCTTAAACTTCATCACTTATTATCGTCCCATTGTTCACTATGTTCCGGTCACGTTCGTCTTCTTTCTGTTCCTTGAGCAATCCAGATTGCTCCTGCCCCAAGGCCTTGTGTTGCTATTATTTTTGCCTGGATTATTCTTTCCCTACATATTTGTAGAGTAAATCCTTGTAAACCAGAACTCAGCTCAAACAGCGTTCTCTAATAGAGGCCTTCCTTGACCTATCTGGAGTTAATGCCCTTTCCCAATCACTTTCTATCCCATTTCTTTCTTTTATTTTGTTCTGATCATTCACCATCATCTGAAATTATCCTGTGCTTATCGTGTAGCTCTCTCGTGCATACATAGACTGCACGTGAGCAAATACCTTGTCTGTCTTGCTGATCGTTGTAATCCCAGTGCTTAGACTCATTCCTGATACAGAACAGGAACTAAACAACTCTTTGTTCAATGAATGATTAACTACTTGAGTCATGGGAAAGATTCCAGAATAGGTTACTTTTAAAAAAAGTATTCATGAACACCTAAAAATGTAAGTGATGGTTAGCTTCAACTCACTTATTTTATTCTTTGATATGGCCAATAGCCTTGAAAATCAGAGATGTGAGCTATGCCAACTCTATGAACACAATGGCATTGTGGGGGAGGGAAGATTCCTCCTTTCCCTCTTGGTTCTCCACTGCTGGCAAATAATCAAATTAACATCAGGAGAATTGACAGGAGAAAAAACAAATTTCATTACATGTATACGGGAAATCTACATAAAAATGAAAGATTATAAAAATGTTTAGGGAAAATGGGGATATATATGTTATCCTGCACTAAAGAGAAAGGGATAAAGGTCTGGAACTTCAAAGGGAAAAAAGGTAACTCACAGGAAGATCAAAAGATCACAAGTTTCACAAACAAATGTTTGCTGGGTTATACAGAAAACAATGGGCCAGAGAGGAATTTTAACAAGCAGATTTTGCTAGGTTCCTCCCTGTCTACCATATCTAGCCTGAAGTCACTGGAATTGGCTCCAGTGATAGCAGTGATAGTTCACTTCCTAGAACAGATGTTCTATCTAAATTCCTTTAAGTAGTTAAAGGGACAGCAAGCTCTTCCTTTTAGTTCCTAATTGCCCTTAGCTTAAGACAATTCATTTGCCAAATGCCATAGCATTTAACAAGGTCTTTCACGACACCCATGCATGCGGAATGGAGACCCCTTGACTGGAAATCACATAGATTTTACTCTGTGGTCAGAGTATTTTAATGCTATACTAGAGTTTCCAATGCCTTTGAACCATGAGCATTTTTAAGACTATGATGAAAGTTGTAGAGCTTTATCATCATAATTTATCATAAAATTCATCAAGTTCCTACTGGTTCATGAATTCTGTAATAGAATATTTTCAGTGGGAAACTTCCTGGTTCTTTGTTTTTCTTTTTCTGGCTTAAAAAACATAAATACATTTTCTCACAATCCAGGGCTGGTTCTTTCTGGAGATTTGGTGCTTTCCTGTACAGTAACTTTGTCAATTATTCAGATGAAGAAAGAGAAGGCTGATATATCATATTTGAATATGACAGATGAGAAGAAAGATAATTTGCATTAGAAGGCATAACCAAAATTTAAAAAGAGCAAGAAGACTAGTTGTGATGAATAGTGGTTCAGTCAATAATAAGTTTAATGTAAGGTAACATTTTAACATGACCACCAAAAGCAGCTAATTTTATATTAGGTTGCATTAATAGAAAAAAGCAGGTGCAGAGGCCTAGACTGTTCTGCACGGCATGTAGCGTAATGTGAATATACACAGTATTCTAGGAACTAACTTTTAAGATGAATGTGGACAAGTATATTAAGAGGCACTTGACAAGGGTGGTAAAGAAACATGAAATTGGTTCTGATAGGCAATCACTGATTGAAATTGAAAATTTTAATGGAGGAGTGACTTTTACAAGTATCAGCTGGTTCCAAATATTTGAGACACCTTAAGATGAAAAAAAAATCATTAGACTTATTCCACATGGCTATAAGTTATAAATGCAGGAACAAAGTTTGTAAGAATACATTTTAATTTAATGGCAGGAAAAATAGTAAATGCAGTGTAATGATGGAATGGGCTGCCTTAAGAGATAAAGGATCCTTGCCCCATCACTAAATCTAGCAAAGGAGATGCTTATAATTAATTGGCAGCGATGCTAGAGTGTGGATTCAAGCATAAGACAGGAGATTGGAAACTTGATGACTATTGTACTTCCTTTCCATTCTAGGAATCAAGTATATTAGGTGATTGCAGAGAAACTCCACACCCAATCTATCCAGAGGCAGTGAGAATCTGAGAGTCACTCTAATTTAGAATGTTTAGAAACTCATCCTCTTCAAGCCTATTAAGTTCCTTAGAGTCTCAAGATTTTTTTTACCCAAATAAATATAATGGAAATGATCTCATTTAAACATATAAAAACATTTAGCTATCTTCGTTGAAAAAAACAAAATTGGCATATGGAACAATGGAGAAGGAAAAAAAAAAACTATGTCTAGTTTTTTCCAAAAGGCAGGTTGCTGACAGTTTGTTTAAGATTGGAGAGATGGGAAGTGCAGAAATGAATTCAATCCCACCCCAGCTGCAACAATTTTTGGCAGGTAAAGTTCTGATTACAAATTGCAAAAATGCTTCATGTTTCATGTTTATGACAGAATCATTTAAATATGTCACCCACCAATGGCGAGCAGATTTAATCAATTGGGGATTGTGGTTGTCTGTCATTCACTAACACGAGGACAGAGGTTGAACAAAACTGTTTTCTACCTGTCATCTACCTAATAAACAAATATGTCAAGACACCTACAATTTCTGTAAACACAGCAAATCTCTGTAGGTAGAGAAAGAAGAAGGGATTAGTCAGGATGCCAATGGAAGACGATAAGGAAGAATATAAGATGAATTTCCATTGATTTTCAGTTCTATGCTTGGTGACTTCACATATATTATTAACATTTCCCCACAAATATTTCCCCAGAAATAGTCATCCTCGATTTTAAGGGCAAAGTAGCATACTTAAAGTAGTTAAATATCTTGCCCAGTCGTCACAGTTAAGAAATGAATGAACATGGATCTGTCTGATTCCAAGGATCACAATTTTTTCACTACAGCAGCCCCCCACAGTAAGTGCTGAGTTTCAGAATAGTTAGATGGTACAATATATAGTAGACTTTACTGCCTTTCGACCATCTTCAACATACCTTGCCCCTGTTTGCTTTTCTTTTTTCATTACCCCACTACTCAAAGGCTATAGACCAGACAGATTGAATGCCTTGTGTGTCCCCCAAAATGTGCCAGGCTTTCAGTCTTTTTGCCTCTGAACATTCTGTGCTCTCTGATTTCCTCCTTCACCTGCTGCCCAAACCCTGTTTCCTCTAAGATTAACACAAATATAACAAAAAAGAAAGTCTTGTCCATCTCGGATAAGAAACTGCCTTGCCTGTGTGATTCTGTAGTACTTGGTGGATACACAGAATATCACATCCTCTATAAGGCCACATTGTTTAGACTTATCTCTCTGCATGCTAGTTTGCAACCTTTCTAAAGCAAGAACTACCACTTGTTCTCACATTGTATCTCCAGCATCTAGATTAATGCCTAGAATTTAAGTATGCACTTTAAATGCTGGAAGGAAGGAATGAAAGGAGGGAGGGAGGGAGGGAGGGAGGGAGGAAGAACAGCAACAATATCAACAACAAAATGAATGAATGCAGTGGGCAGATCTAAATTGGTATTGGGCAGACAGATTGTCGTGTAAACCTGAGTAAAAGACCTTCGATGAACAATTTCACAATGAATCAGGGAATGTTACATTTAACCAGGAGTCTCCATTTTCCCCTCATTGAAGAAGAGTCACATCTTCCAACTAGATTTGGATCTCTTCCAAGTCGTCTTCCCTTCATACCAAGTTTGGTGCTACTTACTAAGGAGTAGTCTACTTCCTTCCATGTCAGCTTCCATAATTTCTAGACGCTGAGCAATTTAGAAGCAGAGATTCCAACAGCTACAGCCTTGGTCCACCTCTCCACTGAGTGATACAGATGTAACTCTGTTTACACTTCAACAATGCGCAGATGTTAGTTCACTATCCCTAATGGATGTGTCCTCAGTTCCATGGCAGCATTTGGATTGCCTTGCCTTGCTTCCAACTGTTCTAGTTTCCTTTGCCTCCTGATCCAGAGACAAAAACAGAAAGGAACAAAGAAATAAGCAACATATATCATTTTTCAATTTTCTTGTGTGAAACTCTGTGACTGCCTCATTTCAATCAGAAGGAAATTAGTTCTTTGCCCTTTGAAGTGAAGCTGAGTCACTCATAATTTGAAAACAATGCAACAGCGGAGAGACAGAGTAGTGACTAGAAAGGAATGCATGTAAGATGACCTGACTTCTTTCTAGTCCTAGCTCTACCACTAGCCAACTATGTGACCTTGGACAAGCCACTTAACCTCTTCAGGCTTTGGTTTCTCCATCTGTAAAATTAGAAGTTTGGACCATAAGTTCTCTAAAGTCCCTTTGTGCTCTAAAATATGTCTTGAACACACAAGCATGAATACAAAGTATGTTTACCACAGTATAGAATCCCCAAATTTTTAAGAGTTACAGACTTAGTCTATGAACAAACATATAAATATATACCCACTGTTCTATCCCTGTTTTTCTGGTTGAATACATGTTTGAAACATGTGATTCAGGACCTTCCTGGTGGCACAGAGGTTAAGCGCTGCGCTGTGGAGCTGTGGGCAGCTGCAACGCGAGTTCGCGCGAGTTCGACGCCCAGCTGAGGAGATTCCCATATGGTGCGGCAGACCTCTCCTGCCTTATCTGCTGCTCCCCTCAGCAGTGTGTTTCAGTTGATCTGCCTGTTCTGCTCCCCACTCTGCCTCTGGTGAACCCTCTTGCCGTCCCACGCCTCTGCCCTGTACCCTAGCTTGTATGCATAAATAAATAAATCTTAAAAAAAAAAGAAACGTGATTCAGATTCAAATACAATATTCTAAGCCTGCTAGGGCACACAGCCTTGTTACTCTGGTCTAAATGCCCCAGACAGGCTTTGGAAAACCCTGATTTCTTCCATAAATGCCATTGTATTGATTTTATGGGACAGGCCACATTGATAATTTGCCATGTCCCATGCCCACTTCCTAAGTCACCTAAGTTTGGGTTTTGTTGGATTTTTTGTTTGCTTGTTTTTTGTTTAACATTAGAAAATTGCATTCTTGAGAGAGGGTGGAGAACTGGAATAAGGGTTTTCATAAGACGCTAAATTCATAACCAAAAAGAAGTAATGGATGAAAAAAGGTAATGAGTCATAAATGAGGGAGTTATAGTTACCAATAGAGAGCAGTGGGCCAGAAAGTAGGTAGGCATAGAAATAAAAACGTGGAATGCATATATACTAATGTTTAAGAAAAGAAAATGGAAAATCAGGTCTGGGCAGAAAAGACAAAAACCTAGTGGCCAAATTCCAGATAGTAAGGTGACTGGTTAAACTCCGGATCAGTGGTTTGGACCTAAGAAATCTTCCAGAATCAAAAGCACAGGACAATGTGGAAAGGGGAACAGATGTGAGTTTTCAGCTATCAAAGCATTCTTCATTCTGATCCAGGCAGAAACCTGTTGCCAGAGAAAGAATCATTCCAGAGAACATATAGGCAAATAGATGAATGAAACCTGGGGAGTTCAAAGTAACTGCCAGATAAAGGTTCAGACTGACTATTCATGTGGTTCACGGAATGCTGTGGCACCATGGTGTCAGAAGTCAGTCTCACAACACAGGGAACCTCAGAAAAAAGGAATAATATGACCACATTCCTGTCCAACTTCAAGAGATCATCCCATCAAAATCAGAAAAGAAGGTATACTGGCCTCAAAGGTCAGATCCCCATCAAAACCTCCACTAGTTTTCATGGGGAAATATAGCCTGGTCACAGCTTACTAAGGTGAGGGAACCCAGTGAAAATCAATGACCAGGCAAGATAGGACTGGTTTGAAAGGACTGAACCTAAGCGATAGCACCAATGCCCTGTCAACAGATGGCAACTGCTTGGCCAACTTGTACCGACTTCTACTCTCAGGTTTATGGTGGATGTTACTCTCTAATCTCAATGCTCTATCCCCATGAGCCTGGGAATCTTTCTGATGCAAAGTTCTTGACAGCCACCACTAATTGATAGATCAACATTTGCACATGAGGTTTGTATACTTTTTCCACCTAAAATTTAATTCAGAGCCCTCCCTGGTGGCCTAGGGGTTAAGTCTCAGCACTGTCACCACAATGGCCTGAGTTCGATCTCTGGCCAGGGAGCTAACCCACATATGGCACAGCAGATCTCTCCGGACTTGCCCACTGCTCCCCTTGGCTGTGTATTTCAATAAACTGCCTGTTCTTCTCCCCACTCTGTCTCTGGTGAATCCTCTCACCCCATGCACCTCTGGCCTACACCCCAGTTCTTCTATACCAAAAAAAAAGCTTCATTAAAAAATAAAATAAAATGTAATTCATTGTTAGAGCAACCATACTTTAAATTTCATAACCTCAAAAAGCTTTTTCTGTGTTTGTCTTACAACTTCAATCCTTGATGCTACTCTATATCCTACAGATGCTAACTGGGACCTTGGAATTAAAGACAAAAATCATCCTATTTTATAAGTCTGCAACACGGATTCACAGTAATTGACAAAGCCTGCCCCAACAAGCATCTGCCTTGCATTTTGTCATTAACACCTTATGACCCATAACGATGACCTTAAGGTAACATAACACACAGTAGCACTACTGATGTGCTGACTCAGTCACGGTAAATAGTCTTAGGTTTTAATTCTTAGGACCATTCCATGTACCATTCATAACATTTTCTATTTGTAAAGTGGTCCAATTTCCCAGGGCAATCATTCTAGAAAAACTTATTACCTTTTCAGTAATTCTTCAGGAAAAAAAATTTTCCAGAGACTGGTTGTAATGGTACCTTTCCAACTTAATATATAAGGCTGAAGTTTCACCTGGTCTTAAAATATTTTCTCCTATCAAACAAAACCCTTCCTTTTGAAAAGATTTGTTTCTGGCCTCCTGGACTGATTTACAAGTGATGTAAACAGAATGACATATACTATACCCTTTCTCATTTGAGGATTTTCACATAAATGAGAACAACTTATTAAAAAAAACAGTGTTAGGGCCATTTTGCAAGCATGTGCTGAAGAAATCCCATTATTGATAAGGAAACCTTATGTTTTCTAGTATGTTTAAGGCACGGGACGTATCTATGTTTCCCACCTTTAATTTAGATGGAGCTTAATAATATTTGTCAGTTTAGAAGAAAACCAAAAGTAGAAAGAAACTGAAAATATATATTTTTGTTAAATCTAGGAAAACAAGCTATGAATGTTAGTATTTGAAAGCAAATTTTAAGTGGAAGTGATCATATTAAGGAATATTTCCATCTATAAATGTGAGCAGTTTTACTTTATTGCAAAAACAAATTTCTACTTCAAAGAATCATAGTTACAGTTTCACTTCATTGTTTTGCTTTTAAACAAAACCCTATCACTTCACAAATAGATCCTGAGTGCTACAGGACTCCCCAAAAGTTAGTGGTCCTTATGAATTTTTTTAAGATTTATTTTATTTATTCATTTATGCACAAGAACTGGGGTATAGGCCAGAGGTGCTGGGGTGGTGGTGCCTGGAGACAGAGTGGGGAGCAGAACAGGCAGATCTACTGAAATAGGGTAAGTAGAGCAGTGGACGAGATAGGAGAGGTCTGCTGCGCCATATGATCTAACTCAGGCCATTGTGGTGATAATGCTGAGACTTAACCCCTAGGCTACCAGGGAGGCCCAGTTCTTATGGATTTAACTCAGTACTATCTTATGATTCAAATATAGTAATTATTAACTGTTGAGAACATTCAGATGCTTGCTTTAAATTTCTAGAATGACAGTAATATTAAGTTAATATAATAACATTATCTTCCAATCAATAACTTAGATATAGTTTTATTATTAGATATATTTTTATACCATCCAGTAATTGTCTTTCATTTTCTGACATTTCACTCAGCATAATCACCTCAAATTCCATCCATATTGTTGTAAAAGACATTATTTTATCTTTTTAATACCTAAGTAGTATTCCATTAATTATATATATCACAACCTGTCATCTGTCAAACATTTAGGTTGATTTTGTGGCATGTCTATTGTGAATAATGCTGCCACAAACATAGGGGTGCATATGTCATTTCTTATTAGCGTTTTCAGACAATTACTAGGTGGCTTCATTCATTCATGAAATATAAATAACCAATAGAAAGAAAGAGACCATACTGGCAAAACACAACAATAATAGCAAAAAATAACTCAGAGACTGTGAAGAACATGGTGGTTACCAGAGGGGGTGGGAGGAAACAAAAGCTAGGAAAGGGAGTATTTGTGGTGGTGGGTGAATGAAGCATGTGCAAATGTAGAGGTGTGAAGCTGTACTCTTGAAATTATAAAGGTTTTTAAAGAGATCATAAGTGAATAAAATTTATTTTAAAGAAAAATAATTTATGTGGGAGTTTATTTCTATACTGTTTATTCTGATCCGTTGATCTATGTGTTCATTTTTTAGCCACTACCATACTATTTTTATTACTATAGATTTGTAATATAATCTGAAATCAAGAGGTATGATGTTTCCATTTTTATTCTTTTAAGGATTGTTTTAACTATTCAGGGTCTTTTGTGGTTCCATACACATTTTGGGATTGTGTTTTCAATATATTCAATGGGGAAAGGATAGTCTCTTTAATTAATGATGTTGAGAAAACTGGATAACAATATTCAGAAAAATGAATCACTACTCTACATGGAAAACCCCTAAATTGTCAAATTTTCTTTGAAGTAATGGATGGCACTTTGTGTAGTTGTTGAATGGCACATTAAAAATAGTACACAATAGTGTCTGAGTATGAAAGCTCTGGGGTTAGACAATCAGCTTAGGTAAATTTACTAACTGCTTTGTGCCTTAGTTTCTTCATCTGTAAAATGTAGAGAACAAGTGTAATCTTTATCATAAAATGACTGAAGGAATTAAGACATGAAAAAGGATTAGCATGTTCCCCTTCATATAACAAACAATAAATTTTGGTAGTTATCATTACACATCATTTGAGCTTGTCAAGTAATCTACACATGTTTACTCTCTCCTAATTTCAATCTCTGCTACCCACTGCCATCACACCAACATTTTAAAAACTAAAATGCATTTTTAAAAAGGCCTGATGACTGCTGGTTGTATAAAACTGAAGTCTATCTTTTTTCTTGAAATTTAAGGCAATTAAGATCCTTCTCCCAGGATTGTTACCCTTTTCTCAAGGTCGGTACATTTCTCCCATGATTAATACTAATTATACGTTATCATCCCCTTTATACAAACAAGGAAACTAAAACTCATTCAAGTAAGAAAAATATTACTCCTAGAAATAGTTTTACAGCTTTACTTCTGGCTCAGCAGCCTGTAATAAATCTTGAAGTTATGGTAGACAGTAGATAGTAACTTTATTTTTGTTCCCAAGCAATACTGCTTCCTCTCAGTCCACAGTACCTTCAAGCAATAAAGATGAATCTGAAAAAGGTCTAAAGGCCCAAATGATTCTGTATCTTCTGTTGCCTGTGTATTGTTGTTGGTATGTCGGGAAGACTCGTCAATCACTTCATAACCAACTAAATGTTTTTATATACTTAACATACTTAACATAAAGGAAGAGAATAATTTAGGGTAAAGGGAGAGTGCAGGAAGAGGAGGAAAAATAAAAAGGAAAAGAAAAGAAAAGAAATTTATAAAGGAAATGAAGGAAAGAGCAAGGGGTGAACAAAAGATGCTTCGGTCCCTGTCTAGCATATATTTTCTTGTTCTTTTAAGAAATAGGCAACAGGACTGCACGTATGCACCCATAACAGTATCTTTCACAAGAGGGCACTGGTACACAAGATCACAAGATGAGTAAGAGTAAACTGACCTCACAGCAACAGAAAGAAGGTAATTTCCCCACTGTTTGGAACTCATTGTTGAGTCATTCTCTTTATGCATTTCACATCTTCTGTTACCCAGTGTATTCTCTGGGGGCACTTGAAGAGTAAAAAGCCTTATCTGTCTTTATATCAAGATGAAGATCAAGCCTTTTTAGTCCAAAATAGAAAATGAAAGAAAAACATAAATATTGCATTGCCAAGGAACGTTAGGGGACATAAACTGTTGTATGAAATTACTGATATTTTTGAACAATTTTACAAAATGCTTCCTCTAGTCTGATTTTTTTATATTAGTCAATGGTTTTATTGTTACATAACCAAACCCACAAAAATTGTCCTCATGGCTAGATCTATTTGAGGTCCTTTTGGAGCATTTTAACAAGACTTAATTCAATAGAGCTGTAAAAAAAATAGGTTGTTTTCTTAACGCTGTTTATTGGTCAGACTGGAAGGCCACTGGAGAGCTCATCAATCAGGTCTGAGTGAGATTCTAAGTTGTAAGTCAACTCCAATGGGAAATGAACACTGCACCTAAAGTGGAAAGCCCTCAAAAATACAATTCCCTCTGTGAAACTGCAAATGCTCTGAATAGAGAGGAGGGACGGAATGATGCTTAAATAAGTCAGGACCGTCACACAGGTAGCTTTCTGATGAATGATTTAGCACATTTTTTAATGGAATGATAGAAGTCACTTTAGAATATTTATATAGTTGAAGCATAAATAACATTCTATAAAAATATAGTTGTCCCCATGAGAACTCTCTAACAGCAGTGTGGTGAGTACTAGCTGGTGCTCATTCTATTTAGTAACGTGCATCCAAGGATTCACTAAGCGAAGTGAAGGGTGCTGTTTATTTCATGTGAATCAGAGGTATAAAGAATGGTTATACAGCATTGAAAACTTTGCAGAATGCTTTCACATGCATTATTTAATGATCCACCTGAGAAGCCTTAGGAAGAATGATTAATTTCTCCATTGATTTGCACAAGAGAAAATGAGAGGTCAAAGAAAATAATTGACCTGAGTCATGCTGCTAATAGGTGATGGCTCAGGGACTGGCTTCTTGCTCTAAAAATCATGCTTCTTGCTCTTTGCTACCTCCTTTTAGAATGAACTTAATACCATATAGCTGAGAAATGTGAGCACACTTCTGTTTGTGTTTCACATGTTAAAAATTACATGTTAAAATGCTCAACTATTAGAATTCTAAGACATAACAGGCTATAGCTTCTATTTTGACAACAAAATCAAGAATTCTGTTTGATCATTTCTATTGTTGTGAAAATATAATTTTCCGAATAAATTATTTATTAGAGTTTTTAACTCTCTAGACTTCATCATGCTTAACATAGATTGGAAGAGCTTTTTTTTTAAAAAAGGCTCTTTGGGCCTCCCTGGTGGCGCAGCGGTTGAGCGCTGTGCTGTGGAGTTGTCGGCAGCGGGCGATGCTACTTCGACACCCAGCCAGGGAGAATCCCACATGGCGCGGCAGACCTCTCCTGCCTCGCCCGCTGCTCCCCCAGCAGTGTATTTCTGATCTGCCTGTTCTGCTCCCCACTCTGTCTCTGGTGAAACCTCTTGCCGCCCCACGCCTCTGGCCTGTACCCCAGCTTGTGTGTATGAATGAATAAATCTTTAAAAAAAAATAAAATAAAAAGGCTCTTAAAGTTTAAATAACTTTTTTCCATTTATAGAAGTCATATTACTATTGTATAAAATTTTGAACAGATGGATTTAGTGTTTTTTCAATAAATTTTATGCCTAAGTAGTTATGTGCAGATTTTAGTTTTACAAAATTGTGATTATGGCTCATTATATTGTTTTGTAACTTAATTTTTGTTAAAAGTATATCATGACCATAAACCATATATTTTTTTAAGATTTATTTATTTCAAGCAAAGGTGTGGAAGCAACCAGATGTCCAAAAATAGATGATTGGATCAAGAAGATGTGGTACATATACACAATGGAATACTATTCAGCATTCAAAGAAGATAAACACATGCAATTTGCAGCGACATGGATGGAATTAGAGGGGATCATACTCTTTGAAATAAGCCAGAAAGTAAAAGAAAAATATCGAATGGTTTCACTTATAACAGGACTATAGGGAAACCAAATAGGAGAGAGACACTCAGTGGGTGGGAGGGGCGGGGTGAGGGGAGGATAAGGGCATAAAATGGAATAGAAAAGAACACAAGGGACCATGGAGATGGATCACGGGTGAATTGGTGGTGGGCTACCCAAGGGGAATACAAAATGTAAAAGACATAAATAACAATAAAAATATATATTATAAAAAAAAGATTTATTTATTTTATGCATACAAGTTGGGGTGTAGGTCAGAGGTGTGGGGTGGTGAGAGGATTCACCAGAGACAGAGCAGGGAGCAGAACAGTCAGATCAACTGAAGTACACTGCTGAGGGGAGCAGTGGGCGAGGCAAGTGAGGTCTGCTGCGCCATGTGGGAATCTCCCTGGCCAGGGATCGAATTTGTGCTGCAGTGGCTCTGGATAGCTTCATAGTGCTGTGCTTAACCTGTTGCACCACCAGGGAGGCCCCATAAACCATATTTATAGACTTTGAAAATATGACTTTTTTGGTTTGAAGTTACTCATCAAATAATGTAACCTAATTTATTTGTCCAAATCTTACTAGTGGGAAGGTGGACTTTCTGATACTTCATGTTCTAAATTATACAACACCACTGTGATGAATCCCCTCAAAGAAAGCAATATTACTACTCTTCTCCAGGTATATACCTAATAGTGGAATTGCTGGGCCATAGGGCAGATACAGTTATAATCTTTTGAGAAACCCCCATACTGTTTTCTATAGTGGTTGCACCAGTCTACATTCCCACCAACAGTGTAATGAGATTCCTTTTTCTCCATATCCTCACCAGCATTTATTGTAAAATTTAAGCTTTTTATTTTGAGATAACTGTAGACTCAAATCTAGTAACAAGCAGTAATGCAAGAAGACCCAATGTACCCTTTAACAATTTGTCCCAATGGTAGCACCTTACAAAACTGTAGTACAATACCATGACCAGTATATTAACATGGTACAGTCAAACTATAGAACAATTCCATTACCACAACGGTTCCCCCATGTCACCCTCTTATAACAACAGTACCTCTCTCTTTTCCAGCTTCTTTCCCTAAAATACTGACAATCACAACTGTGTTCTCCATTCCACAATTTTGTCATTTCAAAAATATTATATAAATAGAACCATGTGGTATATAATCTTTTGGCATTGACATTTTCATTCAGCATAATATTCTGGAGATTAATGTAGGTTTGCATGTATCAAAAATTCATTCATTTTTATTGACAAATGGTGTTCCGTGATATGGACATAGCAGTTTAACCGTTGCTCATTGACAGATTTTTGTTTCCAGGTTTTGGCTTTATACATAAAGCTAATACAACCATTCATGTTTATTATTTTGTATGAAAATAAGTTTTCATTTCTCTGGGATAAATGCCAGGAGTGCAATTGCTAGATTATGTTGTAGTTGCATTTTTTTTAAGAAACTGCTAAACTATTTTCCAAGAGAGCTAAACCATTTTACATTAGCAACGTATGTGTGGTTCAGTTTCTTCATGTTCTTGCCAGCATTTGGTGATGTCTCTTTTCTTTTAATGCATTCTGGTATTGTGCAGTGATGGCTCATTGTGGTTTTATTTCTTTTTGTGTGTGTGTGGTTTTATTTCATTCCCCTAGTGGCTAGTGATTTTGAACATTTCTTCATATGTTTAATTTCCATATGCATAACCTCTTTGGTGAAATGTCTTTTCATGTCTTTAACTATTTTTCTGTTGGCTTTTTTTTTTTTTACTATTGAGATTTTAGGGTTTTTAACATACTGTAGACACTAGTCATTTGCACATCAGTGGTTTGCAAGTATTTCTTCATGGTTTATAGCTTTCCTTTTTATACTCTTTACAGGGTCTTTTGCAGAACAAAAGCTTTAAATTTTAACAATGTTTTCCTTCTATGGATTGTGGTTTTGGTGTCAAATCTAAGAACTTTATTCTTAAGTACCAAAGATTTTCTTCATTTTTTCCTAGAGTTTTAAAGTTTACTTTTTCAAATTAAGTATATGATCCATTTTGAGCTAATATTTTAAATATGGTGTTAGACTGGGTGAAAGTTCATTTATTTGCCTAGGGATGCCCAATTGTTCCAGCATCATTCATTCATTGAAAAGGATACTTTTTCTCCATTTAATTTGTTTTGCATCTTTGCCAAACATCAGTTGGGCATACTGTGTGGGTCTATTTCTGGGTTTTTTGTTCTGTTCCATTGATCTGTGTGTCTATTCCTCCATCACTATAAGTTTTAATTATGGAGACTATATAATATGTTTTGAAACTGGGTAGACTGATCCTTTTCACTTTTTCTTTTAAAAATTGTTCTAGTTGTTCTATAACCTTTTCTTTTTCAGGTAAAAAGAATAACCTTGTCTATATATATTAAAAAAATTTGGGGTCTATTGATAAGAATTCATTTAAACCTGAGTATTAATTTGTTAAAAATTGACACCGTTATTATATTGAGTCTTTCAACTCATGAAAAGGTATGTCTGCTTATTCGAATAATTTTTGATTCCTTAAGAATTTTATAATTTTCAGCATAAAAATCCTGCTTATATTCTGTTAGATCTCCCCCTAGGTATTTCTTTTTTTTTTTTTTTTTTTTTTAGCAATCGTAAATGTTAGATTTTAAATTTGGGGTTCCATGTGTTTACTGGCAGTATATAGCAATATAATTAATTTTCTTATATTTACCTTATATCCTGAAACTTTAATAAATTCACAATTCTGGGAGAACCTCTACTGATTCCCTGAAATTTGCAATATAAACAAGCATGTCATCTGCAACTAAGGAAGTTTTATTTCTTCCTTTCTGGCCTGTATGACATTTTGTTACATTGATTGCCTTACTGTACTGGCTAGAATATCCAAAATATGTTGAATGCATGGTGAGGGTGACCATGCTAGCTTTGTTCTTGAGCTTAGGGAAAATAGCACTCATTCTTTCACCATTAAGTTTAATGCTAGTTGTAGGCTTTTTGTAGATCTTCTTCATCAGATTGAGGAAGTGATGGTTTTTATCATAAATAGGTGCCGAATTTTACAAAACACTTTTTTGATCTATTGAGATGATCCCATGGTTTTTATCCTTTACTCTATTAATATGGTATATTATGTTGCTTGATTTTTTATATTGAACACACTTGCAATTCTGGAATACAATCCACTTGGTCATGGTGTATATTCATTTTATATATTGCTGGATTTTGTTATCAGTATTTTGTTGAGGATGTTTGCATTTATGTTCATATGGGTTTTGGTCTTTCCTTTCTTGTGATGTTTTTGTCAAGATTTGGTATCAGAGAAATATTAATGCTAATTCTGTAACATCTGTCCCTGAGTAGGGAAGTGTTCTATTCTCAGTTTTCCTAAAAAAGTGCAAGATTGGTCTTTTTTTTTTAAATTTATTTATTTATACACACAAGCTGGGGTACAGGCCAGAGGTGTGGGGCAGCGAGAGGGTTCACCAAAGAGAGAGTGGGGAGCAGAACAGGCAGATCAGAAGTACACTGCTGAGGGGAGCAGCGGGAGAGGCAGGAGAGGTCCGCTGCGCCATGTGGGATTCTCCCCGGCTGGGCGTCGAACTCGCATCGCATGCTGCCAACAGCTCCACAGCACAGCGCTCAACCACTGCGCCACCAGGGAGGCCCAAGATTGGTCTTAATCTTTAAATATTCCATAGAATTTTCCAATGAAGCCATCTAGAACTGGAGTTGTCTTTTGAGAGTGCTTTTTTAATCATTAATTTAATATGTTTAATAGTCATAGGACAATTTTAATTATTTTATCTTGGTTGAGATTTTACAGCTTATATTTTTTAAGAAATGTGTCTGTTTTCCAACTTGTCAAATTTAAGAGCTCAAAGTTTTTCATAGCATTCTCTTAGTATCCTCAAAATAATTACAGGATCTTTAGTGATAGCTCCTATTTCATTTCTGATGTTGATTATTTATGTATTTTCTTTTTTTCATGATTGTCAATCTTATTAGAGATTACTCAACTGTCTTCACTTTTTTAAAGAACAAGTTTTTCATTTTATTAATTTTTCTCTGTATTTTCTATTTTAAATTTAATCAATCTCTGCTGTTATCTTTACTATTTCCTTTCTTTTGGTTGTTTTAACAAGCTTCATTTTACCCTTTTTCTTTCTAGTTCCTTAAGGTAAGAATTTAGATTATGGGGCCTACCTGGTGGCGCAGCAGTTAAGCACTGGGCTGTGGAGCTGTCGGCAGCGGCGACGCGAGTTCGACACCCAGCCAGGGAGATTCCCACATGGCCCGGCAGACCTCTCCTGCCTTGCACGCTGCTCCCCTCAGCAGTGTGTTTCTGTCCATCTGCCTGTTCTGCTCCCCATTGTGTCTCTGGTGAATCCTCTCGCCGCCCCATGCCTCTGGCCTGTACCTCAGCTTGTATGCATAAATAAATAAATCTTTAAAAAAAAAGAATTTAGATTATGAATTTCAAATCTTTCCATTTTCATTCAGCTCTATGTCTATGTTTTTTTTTTTATTAATGGGGATCTACAGGTTTCCCTTTGCTTTATTTTTTTTTTAATTGAAGCAATGTTGGCTTACATGACAGCAATGCCAGGAGCCAGCACAATGAACCAAGGTGGTGGGCCATCAAGCTCTGTATCTTTCTTTTAATTACATCTGAGACTTCCTCTCTGATCCATGAATTATCAGTATTTGTGCTGTTTAATTTTTGCATTTTTAATAATAGTTCTTTTCCTTTATGTTATTAAGTCTCCTTTAAGTTTTTATGATTAAGAGAATGAATGTACTCTGTATAACTTCAATTCTTGAGCTTTGCTTCATGACTCAAAATATAGTGCATCTTGGTGATTATTTCAAAAGCACTTGAAAAGAATGTATGTGTGCCTGTTTAGGGGTGAATTGATTGCTCTACGTATTTTAGTTATATCTTTTTGATTGATAGATTTTTTTCATACTTTCTATAGTCTTGCTGATACTCTGTTTAGTAGTTCTACTTCCTGTTGAGACTTGGGTTTTGAATTCCCCAACTAAAAGTTGTGAATTTGTCTATATCTCCCTTTAGCTTTTTAGTTCTTTTTAGTTCATTCACATTTATCATCGTTATATCTTCCTAGCATACTAGTCTTTTTGTTATGATGTAATACCCTTATTGTTTTAAATATAGTTTCCATAACATTTCACTGTTGGAATAAGTAAAAGTGTATCTGTTCCATTATCTTTGAAACAGAAGTCTCAGAACCTACTTTTTAAAATGAACCTACTTTTAAAAATGAATTAAATTATAGATTGTTTCAAAAAATTGATATTGTTTAATTTCAATTGGTTGTTTTCAAGGTAGCTGATGAAGAAAATCTACTTCTACAAAAAGCAGTGCTACAGGAATATACCCAAAGTCGCAGAAAAAGGTTTGTTTGAGGTTGTCATGCACATTACTTTAAATTTCAACAAAAATGAAAAATAATATGTGTCCATCACTAGTGGGCTGCTTATTTTATGGCACAGCCATGTTAATATCTATGCAATATACATAAATACAGGTAAATTCATTGGTAAAATGCTGAAACAATTCCATAATAACCTGTGAGTAATTTCTGCCTTGGCTCCCAAGTGCAGTCCTCCTGCATTTGACTGTCTTGGTCTTTTCCCGGATATCTTGAATCTCCAAACAATCAAACAACTAGAGGCTTAACACTTTGCATAGCAGGTGTACTCAGGACCATGTTTTACAATTATGACTGGTGCCCATTCTGATTAGTTGGGGCTCATGTTGTACTAGAAATTAAATAATTTGTAAATTATTTATTGGTTCATACATACTACAGAATACCATACAGCTATTAAAAATGAATGACGGGAACTCCAGGTAAGCATGGCAGATTGAACAAATACATTTATCACCACTCACTCCTGAAACCTCACAACGTGACAACAAAGAATTTTAAAAGTCATAAAACCCTAAAGGAAAAGGAGAACATGAGAAGAGATGACAGCAAAAGAGAAATGTCAACACAAGTTTTCTAAGTTGGAAAGCAGAAGGACAGGTGGTAACTGACTTAGCAAAGTAGATAATACTGAAACTTAAGCCTGAAACTGTGGAGAAGCCAAAAAAAAAAAAAGGCAATCCATGCTGCAGAATTTAAGAAACTGTTAGCATTTTAAGGCACTAAAAACCTCTTGAGGCAGAGTGTGGGTAGATCTGAAAAGAAATATAGAATGGCAGTTTATATAAGGAGTACAGAGCCCCTCCATCTGAATTCACTAATGCACGCCATGGAGTAATTTAGTCTTTGCCAATGCATGCAAAAGACTGGCCTTTTACATTGCTGGAAATATTTATATGGTTAAGTGCTAGGATGAGTTGCCACACTGAAAAGAAGGATGCAACATGTGCATATTAATGGTGTAATCTTTATTATCAACCTCACTGCTTTTGTATGTCCCAATACCAGCATCTAGGCTCATAACACCTCATAGGAAATCAAAATATTCTTCTCTGTTGAAACTAAATTGTCTAATGAAAAATACTGACATTTTGGAGAACCCTAGTGAAAAGCTAAGTTGCAGCCCTTTTGACTTAAAGGAAAATCCACAAAACAGTTCATGTTTATATATGCAAAAAACTTATAATCACTTTGTTAGTATTTTGCTATTTATATAAATGAATTATCAAGAATCAAAAATCACAGGAGAAATTATAAAAACAATAGAACAAAAAGTGACCTTGTAGGAAAAAGAGAAAATGTAGGCAACAAAAGAAAATTTAAAGTTATCTTTTAAGTCTTTCAGAGAGATGGAAATCTACAGTACTGGAGAGGAAACAAACCTTTCTCTATCCCTTCTAGGTCCACAGACTAGAAAATAATTAAATTGATGCCAGAGATTAGAAAGAGAAAAGACAAACTTTAATAATGTGCATCTCCCTTCTGGTAATTCCAATGAGTTTATATAGTCTCTATAAAGGTGGCAATATATTCAGGAGGGAAAAACAAAACAAAGGACTCTTCAATTTCAAGAAAAAGGAATTTTGCAGATTCACTCACATATGTATCAAAAATGAACTTGCAAGCCCTAGCTTGGGGTGATAGGCTATAAGACTCTCTCCACCTTCTAGACCATCAGGTAGTTCCTGTTTGAGGGAATATATGGGGGGGAGTCATTCTTGGATCTTCTCTCTATTAGTTAGCATGCTTCTCAGGCAAATACTGTAGCAGCCTGTCTTTGGTCCCACCAACAGCATTCATTAACAATTGACAATTTTACGAGAACATTCATAGAAACAAAAAAAAAAGTTGTGGAAATTAAAAATAAGTCTAAAAATAAATGCTGAAATATAAATTTGAAAAAAGGTCTTAGAATGTTGAATACAAAGGAAATAGGGAGAAGAGGATCGAGGATTGAGGATCAAGGATATACAACCTTTTTATAACATTTACACAGAGAACAGAGAAATGAAGAAATGGACTTTATCTAAGAAATAATTCAAAAAAAATTTCTAAAACAGAAGGACATGAGTTTTCTGACTGAAAAGGCCCATCAAGTGCCCGGAATAAATATAATAAAAATAGATCATGGAGATAAAAATAGACCTGAAATTTCATAGTGGAATTTTAGAGCACCATGGAATCACAGAGGCAATGTTGACTCCACAATAACACCAGAAGCTAGAAAGCAATGATTAAGTGCTTTCAAAAGTCTGAGTGAAGATTATTGGCAACTCAGAATTCTATACCCAGTCAAACTTAATGTTATAACTATTAAATAAAGTTATTTTCAGGCATGAAAGTTCTCAATGAACATTTGCTCTTTGAAATAGTCTAACGGGAAGTTCTTAGAGGTTGTCTTTAATAAAAATAAAGCCATAAAAAAAGAGGAGTCTGGAAAATAGTATTGAGAAGGGTTTTCAAGCCTTTCTAAAAGGTGTAGAACTTTTAAAAGGCTCCCTCACACTGTTGGTTCAATCAGGTCAAAACTATTTTAAAGAGAACACTTAGAAATTGGACTGTAGAATTGTAGCTCCCAGAGAGGGAGGGAGAGGGAAGAAAAGGGGAGAGAGGACACAATGGACTATTGTGGAGAACTACGGGTGCCTTTGTGGCCTGGGTGTGATGTGGTATGCACATCTGAGCATGTGTGAACCTATACCTCCAAACCATATAGTGTTGTAAATCAATGTTACCTCAATTTAAAAAATAATGAAAAATAAATTAATGTTTAAAAAGAAAGGTTGAATAGGGTTGCCTTGATTAAAAGGTAAAGCCAAGAATGCTTTACCCAGCAATGAGAAGTTTTTAAAGGAAAGCTTTTTCTAAATAACAAGAAGACACCTAAGGAAATTGTTAAAAGAAGAATTATATTTTGGCTACCTGCATAGAGAATATCTCATCCAAGCTAGTCTTGAAATTTGTTCTGGTGAACGGATGGCAGAATGACAATCAGGTAGTATAACCTTACTTAGAAGTCACAGGTAAATGCTGACTTGCAGAAAAATGAGGTATCGGGTAAAGTTGGTATAAACAGTCTGCTACTTTTTTTCCCTACTTGTACCTAGATACCTTCCGCCAGCATGCTTCCCTTGCCTACTCAAAACTTACCATTATTTAAGCTGTCCTATCCTCCAATTAAAGCAATATCAGATCTTGCACACTGGACATCCACTTTGAACAAAATCAAACCCTGTCCTTGTCACTGCCTTTCAGCTAATTATCAGAGGTCTGCTAAATTAATCTATGTGAAGATGTTAATGACAGAAAACAGGTTCATAAACTAATCATCTGGAACTATTTTCAGTTCAACAGATTACTCATAGAGACCAAAGGCCTTCTAATTTCAAATTATATAGTATGGGAAATATTTTTTAAAAGCAGGGGTCCTCAGATCTCACAACATACACACAACTACCTACTTCACCTATGGGCAAAACTAGCTGGAAATCTGAATCAATGTGAGTGTATTTTCCGAGACCTGGTTAATCACATAGTCATAGTGAGTCATAAACTGTCCAATAAAAAATAAATATACCAAAAAGATAGAAACACTTTTCAGATTAGTACAAGGTTGCTCTGGTTTGAAATAATTTTAAACATGATCCAAGACACATTAAAGGTTAATGAACTTGCCACTAAAATATACCTCAACTTCAAAACTTAATATATTTAGAAATAGAGCACTGAGAAATGATTGAGTCTTATTAAAACTACTTTATATCAAGATGATATATTGTAACCTGATACAATGAAATGTTTGAAAAGAAATATGTTATTACAATAGAAGATACAAGGGAATAATATGTAATCAATTCATTTATATTGGCAATCCAGATCACATTAAAACATGTAGACCAAGGAAACTGGCAGCAAAATCATGCCCAGAATAACACTTGAGTCACATCAGGTCATTCTGAGCTAACATACTGGACAATTCCATAACTTTGAAATCTAAGGAAAGTGACAGAGGACTGAGGGATTTCAGTAAACGCAGCAAGTACATATCTCATGTTTAGAGCTATCAAATTCACATTGTGAACTTTAGCACAAATCTCACTGCAACTCAGGGGGCATGTTCTAATTCTGGTAATAGCGTTTACCAAAGTGTTCTGAGGACTTCGGCTAAATCTTATTTAAGTCAAAGTGCAAAATCCAAGTTAAGGCATTAGGAAGGACATGGAGATAAATACATCAGGATATGCAAGGTAAGGATATTATTTAAATACTTTGTAATATACAACAAGTCAAGAAACTCATTTTGGTATGCTGGGTAGAGTGGCAAGAGCCCAATATTCAATGCCACATTCTCTAAGGGGCAGGAGGTAATGATGCCACAACATTCCACAAATGTCCTTTCACACGGTAAAAATATTCTGACAGTCACTCAGCCCAAACCTTCCTATTCATAACACTGTCAGCTGGTGTGTCACTCAGTGACAGGAAAAGAGAGAGGGAAAGATGATTGCAGTGAAGAAGATGGTAGGAATTAAATCACTGTATGGTGAACAGGCTAGATACACCTGAACTGCCTGTGAACTCACTTATGGTTGACACACTCCAAACACAAAGGGCTAAGGAGTAGAGTATTTCACTTGCCTCAAGAAATGGGTAGTCCAAAATATAAATGATTATAATTCAAAGTAAAAGCATCAAATCCAGTTGGGTTAGAGTGTCGAAAAATGGTTGCTCCTGAAGGGATCTTGACGGGAAGGGCATTTACCCAGTGATTTTTTTTCCAACATGGGAGCTTAGCTTCCAATTAAAACTTTCAGAGAAGTTCAGTATGTTAAACAAATCAAAAAGACCTATTTTCACTGAAGAGGCGATCTGCACCTTCACTTTAATTCCCCTTAACCACCACAGTCATCTCTAAAGTATCCCGAAAGAATCCAGTACTCTTCAGGGCCTCCCTGGTGGTGCAGCGCTTGAGCGCTGTACTGTGGAGCTGTCAGCAGCACGCGATGCGAGTTCGACACCCAGCCGGGGAGAATCCCACATGGTGCGGCAGACCTCTCCTCCCTAGCCAGCTGCTCCCCTCAGCAGTGTATTTCTGATCTGCCTATTCTGCTCTCCACTCTGTCTCTGGTGAACCCTCTTGCCGCCCCACACCTCTGGCCTGTACCCCAGCTTGTATAAATAAATCTTAAAAAAAAAAACAAAACTTTAGAATCCAGTACTCTTCAGCATGCCCTTGAATATTGATATCTCAAAGACCAACACTGTGTCCAAGATCTCCCATGGTGAATTAATGTCATGGAGATTTCTCCCCATGTCTCTTGACCCCCAAACTATACACAATTCCTAGCACTGCATCACCTGCCTTGTATCATGTGGCGCTCCTTAGTTCCTCAAAGGAGCACTTGACATTATTATCTCTAATTCACTGAGTTTATACAGCAAATCAGAAAAGTGTTACAGTAAGTGAAATATTTAGGAATATAGAGTACACATAAATGTAAGTGAGGTTTATTTCAAAGAAATGTTCACAATGTCAGAAACCAACTATGGTTGGTCATAAGTTAATATAACACAGTTGCTACAGTATTTGTTCTTATAGCTTGTTAAAATTCATTACCTAATTCAATGCAAGTTCTTAAAGAATAGAATATGTTTACTTTTTATGTGACTATACGTCTCCCCACTTTTTGAAAGGAGTTCCACTTTCATATGACTTGGTTATTTTTTAGGACTGGGAATGCTCAAAATTTTTTTCAAACTAATGGTAATTGCATCCCAGACCCCCCAAATAACCTAAATCATATCAAACAGGAATGTTCACTTTCCAACAGCAGGGAAACCTAGTGCTTACAAAGTGACATTCTGTGGCATATTCAGAAAGTATCCATGATTGTAGTCTAAATCACTATTTTTTTAAGGTATGTATAAAATAGCTGTTTCTTTGGAACCTAATTGTCTTTTGTTGAAAAAATATTGCCAAAGGACCCATTGCATATTTGGTCACACTAAGCTTACACTACGTAAAAATGTAAGTGTGACCAGCTGTGAAGTTTAGCCTTTATTGACAGCAAACCCCAGAGTCTTGCATTTAATTACCTTTGTTTCATGAGAAAAAAATTGAAGAGTTTTGCTTTAGGGCATCTTGATGACCAAAACAATCTCATTGTTTCATTTCAGACTCTATTAATAAAAGGTGGCAATAGATCAAATCCACAAAGATATTTTCTCTTGACATGACCATGTAATAATGGTTTCTTAAGACACGAAATCAATTTGATTTTCTATTTGCCTCTACTCCTTCTTTCTGAATGACCCTTGCTTGGCCTGTGCTCAGGAGTTTCACAGCTACAGGAATTACTTTTCTCTGGAAGGTAATCTTTTTTTGGTTTGGGATTTCTTCTTAAGCAGCCTGAGAAGTTTGTGGGCCATCTTCTCTGGGTTCTTTTCTTTCAATATTTGGAACAGCTTTGATTTTCTGTTTTAGGTCTGTTTGGTTTTGAAGTAATGTGACAAAATGACCCAAGACATTTGACATTAATATCCACAGCTGCCTGAGAATTTTTGTTAGCTCTATGATCTCCATCTATCTTAGCTCCACTGTGCCATTCTGGGTGGCTTCAGCTACATTCACAGGACTTGAGGGGGCTTAGGTCTCTTTCCACTTATCTTGCCTGATGTCTGGAAAGTCCTTTTGCTTTTGGTTCAGTCGAGATAAAGTTGACTCATTTTAACTAGTGCCTTTATTAAGAAAACTAAAAGAAAAGAATGCAAAATCAGAAATATAACAAGAGATAATTCCTCAGAGCAAACCTGTTATTTAAAGACCAATTTTGCTTAATTTGGCAGTGAAACTTCAGAGACAGATTTTTGAAACTTACTCTTTCTAGGGAAGAAAGAAGTGAGGTAAAAGACTGAGAAAAGAGCTAGAACACACTATTCAGACTTCTAATCTGGGATAGATTTGAGTTGACATCATATTTAGGCGGGCAGGATACTTATTTTCTCTTAGAACTGATTTTTTATTTCTTTCTGAACAGCAGTCCTTCATCTCATAGTCTCTGACCTTTGGTTATGCTTGGCTGATGCCCAAATTCTCTGGAGTCCTACTTCACTCAGACCATAATTCAGTTCTTGATGCTCTTTAAAAAGAAAATGAATTCTTATTTAAGGTATCAAAGACTTCTTCTTCAGCTGTAACTTATCATCATCTTTCAGTTACCTCTTTCATAGATCTCCTTGGGGAGTTCTATGACTTACACTTTTCTGAGTCATTGGTCACATGTTTGTTAATTTTTTTAAAGATTTATTTATTTATGCATACAAACTGGGGTGCAGGCCAGAGGTGTGGGGCGGTGAGAGGGTTCACCAGAGACAGAGTGGGGAGCAGAACAGGCAGATAGACCAAAATACACTGCTGAGGGGAGCAGTGGGCGAGGCAGGAGAGGTCTGCTACACCACATGGGAATCTCCCCAGCTGGGCATCGAACTTGCGCTGCAACCGCTGACAGATCCACAGCGCTGCGCTTAACCCACTGCACCACCAGAGAGGCCCCACATTTTTGTTAATGTTTTTTAAGACAGATTCACTAACTACTTGACTTCCTTTCTTAGTGTTCTAATCATGTTAGCTACTTCAAATTACCAGAGACTATTTACCTCTTTCTTTTGTTTTCTATTTTTTTGTTAACTGAGGTAACATTGTTTTACAATACTGTATCTGATTTAGAGGTACAGGATCACACATCTTCGGGTGTATGTTATCACACCATACAAACCGCCAATGTACCCATGGTCCTCTACCACAAACCATTGTGCCCCCTCTCCACTTTGTTCTAACCACCTCTCTCTCCATCTGGTGGCCTCAATTCTGCAGTCAGATTTCTAAGGTTTGTCATTTTATCTCTTTCTTTTGGGTGGTGTTCTGGAATTTTTTTTCAGGAATGCCCACTAAATTCCATTTGTCCTCAGTTCATTTGCAGAGTAGCGATCACTGGCATACTCTCAGCCCAATGGATGGCCAGGACATACCAGGTTACCTGGTTTCTCCATGCCCACGGGGAGAAATGTTCCAGAACCATGACCATAATATTCTGATGTCAAAAACTCTTTACATAACCATCAAATAAAACAATTTCTAACAAAGCTAATACTTCTCATAACCACAGTTGTCATGCTACTGAAACTTTAAGAGTTTACCTAAGCACTTGTTCATTGAAACTGTTCTGCTAAGATATATGTAGCTGACTTCTAAAAAGATGCTGGTGGAGAAAGTCCACCCACAGAGAGTTGGTTAGTGTGACTGGGTCATTCTCATAGAAAGTCCTTCTCAACTCTTTGATCCATCCTTTCCTTAAATGGTCTCTACAGAAAGGAATGCAGAATGAATTGAGCAAAAAACAATAGTACTCCCTCATTACCTATTCACAAATATGCATGACTAAAATGTAAATAATATGTGAATTTAGTCATCAAAACAAAAGCCACATGGCTCAGAAATGTAACTCCTCAGTAAAGAGTATGTGCAGCATATTTCATAAACAAAGATAAGGAAACCTATCACAGATGACTAGCTTGGCAATAATACAAAAATATATACACAATTCTTTACACAGAAACCACTGTAGGTGTAATGTGGGTACAACAAAACATGGTAGCTGGAGATCAATATCCTTGCCTTTCAGAGGTTAATTTGGTAATTTGAGCACACCTCTCACCAGACAGAAATTATTAGTCTAGGGCCTCCCTGGTGGAGAACGGGTTAAGTGCGGCACTATGAAGCTATCCAGAGCCACTGCAGGACGAGTTCGATACCTGGCCAAGGAGATTCCCACATGGAGCAGCAGACCTCTCCTGCCTTGACTGCAGTGTACTTCTGTCAATCTGCCTATTCTGCTCCCCACTCTGTCTCTGGTGAATCCTCTCACCACTCCACAACTCTGGCCTGCACCCCAGCTTGTATGCATAAATAAATAAATCTTTTTAAAAATAAATTATTAGTCTCTTTTACTTTCAATATAAAAACTGCCAAAGGATTACTATGATGCTACACTAAATTGTGTTAATTGAGATAACCACCTCAAGGAAATAGAGTCTTGAAATTATGTTTTAAAAGATTGCTTCCATCAGAGGGTAGGAATGGTGAAGTACCTCTGTTTTAATTTGAAACCTACAAAAAAAAATCCAGAGATAGTGCTAATCTTCTAAGTATTTAAGTCTATCTGAAGCTATTCAAACCTTTCTGCATATACATTCAATATAGGAGAAGGAAGCAATAAAAAGAAATTCTTGTCCATGAAAACTTTCCCTAGGAGTTACAAACTGTCAAGGACTCTGACTTTCTGGTCATTTATTCAAAATAATCCAGGAGCCCAACAGGAAAGCAACAGCTGCCACAACACAAATCCTTTTATCACTGTACTAACACAGCTCCAAAATGACACATGCCTCAACTTGTGGTGAAACACACTAAGCTCTGTTTCACTTTTTATGCTCTAGAGTCTGTCACATTTATTATTCTTTTCTTAATCCATGAGCCAGTACCATACTGTTTTAGTTACTGTAGTTTTTATGCCAGCCTCTATCATTTCATAGAAGAAGTCATCCTCATTAGTCTTCTTCTTTTCAAAAAGGACTTGTTATGCTTGGCTATATATTGTTTTTTAAAAAAGATTTATTTATTTATGCATACAACCTGTGGTGTAGGTGTGAAAGTGTAACTGGGCTGAGTTCAAAGTCCGGTAAAGGTAGTGCTCTCTGGAGGGGCTTTGCTGATGAGAATGAATAGCCTCAGGGAAAATGCTAAGTTTGCAGTTTGGGGGGTGGAGAGTCTGATGAGATATAAAAGGGACTGAAGGAGAAGGGATATGCAGTCGCCATGATGTAGGAATAAAAGAGGCAGTCACCATGATGTAGGAATGGAAGAGGTGGTTGCCATGCTGAAGGAATAGAGGAGTCAGTCGCTATGATGTAGGAAAAGAAGCAGCAGAAAATGTAGCCACCAAGATTGAGAGTTTGGAAACCAGACACCAGAAGTTCTGAGCCACCGGAACATAGATTGAGCGTTTTTGGAATCTTCAGTAACTTTGTGGCCAGCGACTTCGGAGGTTTTGCAAGTAGCCGAGCGACAGAAACTGCTCCCAGTTTTGTTTTCACTGCAGCTGAAGGAAGAAGGCAGAGGCCCGAAGCAGGTGCCTTCCTAAGATGTGTGAGTGAAGTCTGTTGGGCCGTCTGGCCGCTGTGGTTGCTGTTTGCAGTGTTGTTGGCCTCGTGCTGCACTGGGGCACCATGGCAGTTCTGGGAGCATCTCCAGTTGTGTTCTGTGTCATCCTCGTGAGTTGGAAGCTGACCTACAGTCTGATTGTTACGCGTTTGCAGAAGAAGGAAGATGCCATTTTGGAAATGTGGCCTATTGTTTGGAAGAGGAGCTCCATGTCAACAGTGGCAGGAAGACGCCACCTTTGTTACTTTTCTGGGACTTAAAGGACTGGACATTGCTTTAAGTAAGGTAAATGGCCATATGTTGACTTCAGTATTCTTTGTTTTTTTCCTGTTTGTTAAATAAATCCCATTGCTATTGTTTCCTAAGCCTGAGTAGTCTTGCAATTGTGTGTGTGGGTGCAGAACCAAAATAGTAACCGGTAAGCAATTAGGGCACTGCCTTCGTCCAATTTTAAAGCTCCTCATTTGCCCGCTATCAAAAGGATTCACCAGAGACAGAGTGGGGAGTAGAACAGGCAGATCAACTGAAATACACTGCTGAGGGGAGCAGTGGGCAAGTCAGGAGAGGTCTGCTGCGCCATGTGGGAAGCTCCCTGGCCGGGTATCGAACTGGTGCTGCTGTGGCTCTGGATAGCTTCATAGTGCTGCACTTGACCTGTTGCACCACCAGGGAGGCCCCGGCTAGATATTCTTTAGGATAGAGTTTTACATCATTTTGCCAATGTATATAAATAATCTCTGGAATCTCTACTGAAAATTTGCTTAAAAACTGCATTAATCTCACAGGAATTAGCAACTATACCATTTTGTTTGCTCACCCATTTTTCAAGTGTTCTGTAAAGTTTTGTAGCTTTCTTCATATATGTCCTGCACATTACTTATTGAAATTATTCCTAGATATATTCTAAGTTTTGGTATTATAGCCAGTGGACTTTCCACTGTGTTTTCTAACTGCTTGCTGAAATGTTTAGGAAAAATTGGTAAACTCTTAAAATTCTCATTCTAAATGTGTTTCATTTCAATTCTCTTGGGTTAGGGATTCATCTTACTAGCAGATAAAAATTATGTTTCTTGACTTCTAGCAATAATGTATTTTATTTCTGCTTCCTGCTTTATTGTATTGGCTAGGAAATTTTTTAAAAAAGAAATAAAGGCATGATGCTGATAGCAGGCCTTCTAACCTTGCTCCTGGTTTTAATCAGAATACATTTATGGTATTTTATCATTGCAGAGGATGCTAGATGTTGATTTAGGATAGATATTTACTATCCCAGTAAGGAAAACATATAGTCTATGTGAATAATATATTCACTGTGAATTGACATGTCATCCTTCCTCTCCTAATCTTCTCCATATTGTTCCAAATTTAGCATATGTGCTGCAGAAGAGTACTGCATTACTCTTTAAAAATAAAGCTGGTTTGTCATATTTAAAAGTCTTTTAAAATATTTTGAGGTGAAAGGTCAAGGTCTGTTTTAAAAGCAGTCTACATTGAAAGTAGGGCTGGTAGAGATTGCTAGCAAATTATAAAATATTGAACCTGAAGCATTATGTTAATGAATCCTCTTTTTATGGATGTGAGCCATTCATCTTAAAGAAGGGAAAGTCAATTAAGTGAATTGGTAACTTGGTTTCCACAAGGAGCTTTTCTCTGATTAGACCAAGGCATTTAGGAGGAAAATAAACACAAAGGGGAGAGAATCTTGCTGTGAATATTAAAGAAAAGGAGGCCAAGAACTGCCAATGCCCTCCAAATCTAATTAGCAGCACAAAGAAAGTGAGTTGTTTCCAGAGAGGGTGGAAAAGATAAAGGCTTTTGACACCTGTAGGAGAGAGACTGGGAGGCAGAGCTTGGAGATTTGATCACTGTTAGTTTGAGGATTGTTAGTTAAAGTAGTAGCTGAAGAAAACTGCCAGCCCTTGGCAGGATGCTGTGAAAATACAAAGTGCCAAACATTTTCAATGCCTGGAAGCATTATAGCTGCGAGAACGGTAAATGTTTTCTTGAACATGGAAGGAAACGTCAAGCTTTACTTAAGGTGATTAATAACAGTTGAGCTCGGTGAAGAAAAGAGGCCCAACTTAGTAATGGTAATAGTATTTCTTTTTATTTCGTACATATTATATTTCCAATCTTATACCTTGATATAATGAGTGCTAAATATTTACCCTCTTTTTTCCCCTCTTGTATACAAGGTCTTTATTCATTCTAACTTTGGACATCATATTTCTGTAGCACATTTTGGTGTTTAGAAACATTCTTTCACTCTCTGTATATATGAACTATAGTTGTAAAAGAAATAGGCATTTTTAAATATTTTAATTGAAGAGTTTAAGGACATTTATTAATATTGCCTCCCTTTTGTACTATTGAATTATTAATCATCTGGTTATTAACTTTTGAATTTAAAAAACCGGAATATTTAAAGTATAATTTACACATAATATATATTCATTGTAACAAACTAAAAGATGTAAAAGTGTATAAAGTGAAATTTGAAAGTTGTTTCCATACCTCATACCATTATCCCTTCGTAGCCATTGTTAGTGTTTGCTCTGTATTCTTTAAGGTTTTTTCCTATGAATATGCCAACATACAAACACAAAGATACTTTTGTGTTTTTTAATGTGACCATATAAGGTAGGTTTTCCGTCGGTTGCTCTTGCCCCCACATAACTGATGCCTTTCCATATCTACACAGTCCTATTTTTTTCCAGATAAAGCAGTGGAAACTAAATTCCTACTGTTTTTACTGTTTTAAATTCATCATCTCTGGGTCACCTTCACAACTGCACCAACCAATAAACCCAGTTTAACACCATCCACCTGATGGCAACAACTGGCATTAGTAGCTAAAGTATTAAGATAATGATTTTGAAATTTTAGCATATATTAAGATTGCACCACACAATTGTCTTTTCACTCAGTCCTCTGGGGATGATTTATAAGTTTCTTGAGAACATGGGTGTGAAATTGAGAGAATAGACCTCTTCTGAGTACTGCTATATCTCTCAATTACACTCAACAAATTGCCTATTAACAACTCATTAACTCAATACAGTTGTCCTCATAAACAGGCCAGGAAGAGAATCTATAGGTCCTTGTGTTTGTAAACCATCGCTCAGAGCAGGGGTTTTCAAACTGCAGTGAACACAAAAATTACCTGAGGGACTGTTAAACACAGATTGCTGGGCTCCACATCCTAAGCTTCTGTCATTGTCACATATCAACAGCATGTAAACAGGTAAGTGTGTTAATTTGAAGTAATTTGAAGTCACTGTCTATGATTCAGAGGGATAGGTTCACACCTCTTCAGATGGCATCACCACACCCCAGCCACCACAGAGCACCCACTTCACTTCATAGTATACCATTGGGTGCCCTCCCTATTTTGTTCCTACCTCTCCCCACTCTAGTGATCTCAATTCTGTTGTCATTGCTAGACTTTGTTTTGGTTTAGTTCTGTCAGTTCCCTTGTTTTGTTTCTCTATATTCCGTGGGGGTACATTTCTGAGCTCGTTGTTCTTTTTCTATATTGTATTGTTTATTTTGAGTCTTTGCCTATCCAAGTGCACATTAGATTCAGTTTGTCAGTATCCACAAAATAACTTGGTAAGATTTTGGTTGGGACTGCATGGAAACTATAGATGGAATTTGGAAGAACTGACATCTTGGCAATATTGGGTCTTCCTGTCAACACATAATCAAATGCATGGAGGCTATTATTATTTCAAACTGTTTTCTCTCAGATCAATTAAGTATAAGAAAATAAAAATATTTTATTTAACTTTCACATATTCATTCTCCAGTCCTCTTCCTATCTTTGTGCAGACCCAAGCTTCTGATCTATATCATTTTTTTCCTCTCCAAATAACTTCTTTTAGCATTTCTTAGAAGAAACGTAACTAGCAAGAAACTCCCTCAATTTTATTTTTAATCTAAGAAAGTCTTTCTCTCTCCCCGACTTTTGAAGAATAATTTTGCGGGGTACACAATTCTAATTTGGTGGGTTTCCCTCTCATCACTTTGAATATTTTACGACACTCTTTTTTTGCTTGTGCTGTTTCTGACAAATCAAATCTAATTCTTATCTTTTCTCCTCTACAGTAAAGTATTTTTCATCCTGTGACTTCTTTCAAGACTTTTCTTTATTTTTGATTTTTGCAGTTCAAATATAATATACCTAGGTGTAGTTTTTTAAGATCTATTTTATTTATTTATGCATAGAAGAACTGGGGTTATAAGCCAGAGGTGTGACAGGGACAGGGGGGACAGGATTCACCACAAACAGAGTGGGGAGCAGAACAGGCGGATCTACTGAAATACACTGCTGAGGGGAGCAGTGGGTAAGACAGGAGAGGTCTGCTGCGCCATGTAGGTTAGCTCCCTGGCCAGGGATCGAACTAGTGCTGCAGTGGGTGCTGATAGCTTCATAGTGCTATCAGCTTCCCTTGCACACCAGGGAAGCCCTTCTGGTTTCAACATTTGAATTTGAGTAGGAAACAACCATTCAGTTTATGCCACTAGACATCCTGAATTTTTCATCAGACTTGTCAATATACCTAAAATGAAATGATATTACAATCCAGAGAGCATGCTGTTTCCTCATTCTATTACTGAGAAATCAGTGATTTGGTAAAAGGTGCCTACATATGATATCAACACCCACAAGAAATCAATGTCACAACTAATGCCAGCATTCAGGAAAATGAAATACTTCTTAAAAGTAAACTATCCTACAATTCCATAACAGAGTCAGGATTTATCAAGAGCAGTTTCTCCAACATACTTTCCTTGAAGCAGATATATATTTCATTCATTCGTTAATTTTTTTGGTTCTGTTAATGGGCAACATTGCTAAAATGTTTCCATTGCTAGGCACATCAGGTGTGAAACCTCTCAGACCTAGAGGCAGAGGCCTGATCTCAAGGGCCTTTCCCACCTTTGAGTAGTGGGATGACAGGACCCTTTTGCTAAGTAAAAAATATTACTTCTGTATGGATCCATTTGGACTGGTAAAAGACTTGACATCATTTTATGTCTGAGTGATTATAGAAACTGTTTTTGCTTTCTATTCTTTATTGCTTAGTTTCCATTAAACTTGCTGTGCCAGGCAAGATGATTGCTTAGAGGCAGTCCCAAAAAATAGGGAACACTCCATGTCATGGTACCTTCATCCTCAGAACTGCTTCAGAAAGGCTCACAGCAGACCTGCCTTTCTTCCAGCTAACTGATGGAGATGCTCCCTTTTGAGCCAGATGCCATATTATTAATTTGTTGGAAGAAATACTATTATTGGCAAGATTGGCCTTACAAAAAGATGAGGCAGGCAGCCTCTTAGTGTTTTTTCAGAGACAACAGCAAGGTGCCCTTTGCCAAAAATATCTCTCAGACTTGCTCTCTGAGGCTTGAAATCATTTAATGAGGACTTTGCATTCTCTTTCAGAATTAAAGATAAAGATGATAAATCAGATACCCTTGGGAGAAAGAACTGGTCTCCCATAGCATTTGGCTCATATCTAGATAATAACACTTAATTATGTTACTTTACAATTTATCTGTTTGCTTGTCCTCTGCCCCCACTAGGTTGTAAATTCCTTGAGGGCAGTGACTATGCCTCCTCACTCATCTCTGACTCCTCAGGATTTTTACTATCTCCTGGCAGAAAGCAAGTAGTCAGTAAACAAAAAGGCAAAGGAATGAATTGATGACTGAACAATTCTTATTTGCCATGATGTCTAAAGAACTGAGGGTGGGGACCTTTCCTGGAAATAAGGATGGAAGAGAAAATAAAACCACTCTCAGGGCCCCAAGAGGTATAGGGAGAGAATAATGACAGCCATGATGATAGAATGCCCATTGTTAAAGAGACTGCCATCTTTTCCTAATTCAGGATTACTTCATCCATTGACTTTTCAAGGCACTACAGCTGTGCCATTTGATTAAGAAAAAAGTTAAGCTATTGTCGAAATGCTTCATTTCTCAAAAAGCTAGAAAGACCTTAACTGAGTTTGCCCCCAAGGATTGAGCTCTGCAGCTCTTTTGGAAAATTAGCCCTCACTGTAGGAAGTGATTTGTGAGCAGTTCGGGAGAAGACTAACATCAAAGTCAAACCCTGTATGAAATGAAAGCTTGTCGAAAGTCCAGGTCTATATTGGGAAAAATGTAAGCCCCAAACCTGGCTAGTTCACTCCCATGTTCTGTCTTTAGAACAAGATGTGTGTTGCTCAAACAATCCAACTGTAAAAATTAGGTAGGCTCATGGTATATAAACCAAAGAAAAACCCCATAACCATTCAACATTCAGTTCATTTATTTTGCAAGTATTTATTGAGCACCTACCATGTGAGAGGCGATGTGCTAAGTGCTGAGCAAGTAATAAATAGTAAACAGACCCACAAGGCTGGGTCACGCCACATGTCTGACTCCCCATCCATGTGTGAACCTGAGCCCTCCTGATCCTGGGTAAGAAGAATCATGGGATAGATTGAATTACTGCCGGGGAGGTCAGTGGCACACACCACTTATTAATAAAACGCAGTGATTTTTTACATCATTCTTTTTCAGAATAGATGACATAAAATAGTTGGATCACTGAGAACCAGCCTTGGTCAGGAAAACCATAGACACCTTTGAGAGATTCTTTACGTTTGGCAGAAGAACGTCTGGCTGTGTGTTAGAGGTCTAGGATCTAGGCCTTGCACTCTGGTTACCTTCCCATGAATGTAAGGCATATCAGTTAGAGTCCATGTGCTCATTTCTTCGAAGGCAAGGTAAGAATCATCTTTCCTGCTATTTCTGTAACATAGATGATTTGATGGTAAGATTTATGTTAGTAAGTAGGAGTAAACATTTGGGCACAGTTAATGTGTGCCAGTCATGTACTAAATCTTTTGTACGGTCTTATTTATTGCCTTTTACCCTATGAGATTATTGTTACTATTTTCAGGTAGTTCACAAGTGGATAACAGCTTAGAGAGGCTAGGAGAGTTACTGATCATCACACACTAACTGAGATATAGGATTCAAGCTCAGAATTGTCTGATGCCAGAGTCTAAATACAACCGGACTGCTTAACGTGTTAAGGTTTGAATTAGATATTCACACCTTAGCATAAACTAATTCACAATATACTGTGCTTGGAAGCTGAAGAGGGAATATCAGTCAACCATTCTCTATTTGGCATTCTAGACCTATCCCTCATACCTCAACTTACTCTAAGCTATCACTGGAAAAGATCTGATCACAAATTTACTCTGACACTATTGCCTGAAAAAAATGGCTTAATTTGTTATCCTGCTCAAGGTCACTGAATTATAATAGGAGACATGAGCCACAGGAATAATGAAGAAGGCATTGTTAGACTTGGGAGTCTCCTTTAACACTCTGTATATTACGATCATAGGCAACACACTCAAGGCCTCTACACAGAAGCAGCATTGCCTACCTTCACTCTATTGACTTGTAGAAGCTGGGACAAAGGTTACAGATCAGAATTTGGGTGCATGGTCAGAAGTTTGAGGCGTGCATAATCTATGTATATCAGAAACATTGCTTGAGCATCATTTCTTGTGTGAAATCTTGTTATAAGCACCATTTGTTTTTGTTTTTTTTTAAAGCAGTATTTGATTTGATGTTCATAACCACCCTCTGAGATAGGTATCATTATGCCCAATTTTACAGATGCATTAACTGAGAATTAGAAAGCTTAGATAATTTGTCAAGATATCATAGCCAGTAAGTGTACCATTCAAAATCATAAACACTCTGGCATACGTAGTTGATTTCCCAGCCAATAGTCATTTCTCATACTTTCTCTAAGTGATCTCCAACATTGCCCTGTGGGCACTATGTCCAGACCTAAGGGATGAATCATAAATTATTTAAGCCAGTAATGGCAATCCTGTACTCTTTGGCCAGTGATTAAAATTTTTCTGGGACTTCTGAAAAAGGCATAGAAGGAAAAGGCTCCTTTGGTGCCACTGTGGCCCTCTTGCATCCTGCTTTAGACACTTTAATGTAATGATATGACATTTGGAGTTACAGCAGCCATTTCAAACCATGAGGGAAGATAAACTCACTCACCGAGGAAAGCAGAGTAGAATGAGCAAAGCAACGTGGCTCTTTCATGACACTGTTAATATGCCAGATCAACTCTGGAGCCATTTCCTTCTTGAGTGCCCTGTTGTTCAGCTACTATTAGTTAAGTACACTACTCTTTGCAGCTAGAGCATTTTCAACAACTGCTGTAAAATAAGAGTATATGATAAAGGTCAAGTGAATCATGCACCAATTAACTGCTAGTTGAAAGCAAGAAGAGTTCCTGTAGCTTGAGTTATAAAGAAGAGGTACATATTATAGGATGAGTTGGATCTTGAAGGATGGTGGCTATTTCTAAAGATGAAAGAAAGAAAAATGAAGAAAAGAAGTGAGGGCGGGAGGAAAGGAGGGAGGGAGAAAAAGAGGGAAGAAAGTATTTCAAGCCAGAACCATATTTGTGTCATTTGCTGCCCTAACTCCAGGTTCCTAGCACAGTTCACAGCATAAAGTAGGCTCTCAATACATGTTTGTGAAGTGACTTAATAAATAAGTAAAGACACAGAGACAAGAAAGCAAGGAGCATTTTAGACAGATAAGAGACAAGGAAGAGTATATGGGGTGGGGAGTGGTGGAAGTTAATGCAGGTCACAGGTAGGGGATGTAGGAGTGAGGCTGTCTCTTGGGAGATTTACTTTTTCCCATAAACATTCCTTCTTTTCCCAATCCTACAATAATAAAATAGAACAGGGGAATTTACGTGATGATTTTGAGTATATCAAGTATATACTTGGGTGACAAAACAACTTGAAAGTATGGGTCAGAGCGTTGATGTTCAGCCTGAGAAAACCAAATATCATAGACAACATTAAAATAAAGTATTTAGCACCTGGAAAGTGACTAATTCTACCTCTTGGCCTAGATACTAAACCCCAAGCCCCACATCAACGATTCTTCCTAGAGACAATAAATATGATTGCTTCTCTTCTGATAGCAATTCCTGGAAAATGATCTCTGACACCCGTAACAGTATTCTTTTGTAGTTGCCATATTAAGTGTTCTGGTCTAAGAGACAAAATAATTTATCAAGAGCCATTACTTGCAAAAAAAAAATAGAATTAGCATATCAAGGATATTTTCTTCCCCCTTCCAGTCAAGAGAGCAAATTCTATAATGTAAAATGACATGTAGATGTAGTATAATAAATATCATCTGGAATGAGATCTATCCAAACTGCAGAAAGGGAAAAGTTCAGATGGAATTGGATTGCCATGTGACAACTCTAATCCTCAGCAAGTAAAATTTCTATTCCCACACCGTTTTTGAATTCCCACTCTATTATACACCCCCGCACTGCCCTAGTCTCTCCCCAGCATTCCTACACCAGAAAAGTCTGAAACTTGCCCACGGTGAGAAATAATGAATGATAGTAATCACAGCTACCAATTACGGAGTACTTTTCATGTGCCATGGACTATTCTGAGAATTTTATATACATTATCTTCTTTAATACACACAGCCCTATGCAATAGGTGTAATTATTATCTCACGTATTACAATAGAATAAAGAGAGGCTGAGTGAGGCAAAGCAATTCATCCAATACTACTCAGTAAGTGGCGGGGCTTGTATTTGAACCCAGGCATTCCAGTTGCAGCACTTACTATCTTACCCACCATCCTGTGCTACCCCCTCCTACATTTGTTTAGCTTTTGTTTTTAATGTCAAGGGTAAACCCTTATACTAAAGGAATACAGACCCTCAGGTTGTCTTTCAAGTATCAGATTGGGAGGAGGGTGTGATTGGCTTAGTGTTCTAGCACCTTTCAGTTCATGTTAAAGATGCATTGACACAAAACTTCCCTACTGAAGCCACCATTTCTTTTTTGTTGAGCTATTTTTTTGAAAAAGATGAATCTGGTTCTTGATATCAACCACATTAGCTTGATCTGTGTTGCTCTGGTCCATCTTTTCATACAACCTATCAAATTGTTTATGTGTTCATTCAGTTCATGCTGATTTAACAAGAGAGTTTGCAGTCTAAGGTTGTTTTTATGCTATAGACTCATATTTTCATGTTTATTTTTTCTTCTCAAGTTTCTTTTTAATAACTTGGTTACCTAACTCTCTTTCTCAGTGTTTAACACGTAGATAGACAGATACATGCCTTAGTAAAATACCACTATGCAGGTAATGCTTTTATATTATCTGTCCAGTCTGTGGACAAGAATCATGGTTGCAATTCTCAAAAGAGAACACTAATTCAAATACAAAAACAATAACAGACAAAATTCTTAAATCATGACCTAGAAGTAGAATAGCCCAGCATATAATAGTGAACTATGTATGTAATTCATTAAGCAGTTAACTTTAGAATGGACATATATGCCAGTATACAAATAGTTCCAAGCTTCAATAACAGGGATTTAAGTATGGACTTCCTTCCAGTCCTTTCTTAGGAATTCATGAAACCCTTAGCCAAAAGGCTCCTTCCTCACTCTAGTCTAAGCCATGTTTGTTTTTTGTTATACTGTCTTCATTCATGATTCTGGGACCTCAATTCCTTATGACAGTGCTAATATGAAATTTTCAAAGGTCCTCAATTTCCCTGTAGACAAGTATTCAAAATTCAAACTTCTAAAGCCTTGGTTCCCAAACCTGGTCAATCTTCAAATCTATTAAATCAGAACCATTGGGCAGTAAGGCTTAAACTGTGTTTTTTAAAGCAACCCAGCAGATTCAGCCAGGTTTAGGAGCCATTGAATATTTTTCTTCAAGTGTATTTCTATAGCTCTTGCTTTTTCTTTAGTACTGTAATTACTTTTATAAATGCTCAAAGAACTAAAATGGTGAGGCTCGTCTAGCATGTGCTCTGTTAAATATATGTTCTCTCCAAAACTGAATCTATTCCAGCTAACTGGAACTACTTTCTTCTGTCTGTACTATAATGCAGGAAGCTCTTTCTAGGGCAGTGTTTTCCAAACTGTAGTCCACACCACACTAATGTCTGAAGAATTTTCATAAATATTCCTCACTGACAACCAACAGAAGTTATGTTGTCCGTGAGCTTGGGAAATGGTGGGCAAAGCAAAAATAACTAAGTTTCCTTATTGGTGTCATTATCAACACTAATTACACATTAATATTCAGGGCAGATGCCCAAAAGAAGATTCAGTATACAGTATTTCCCAAGTATATGTTAATTTTTAGTGATGCAATCTGAAGCATGCATAATACATTGCTGCTTCAATAAAAAATATAAATTTCAAATTGAAAAAAAGAGTAAAGAAAAAGAAAACTAACAAGGATAATACCAATGTACACATATGAAATGAAAATGATTTGACTACCCCTGCCTCTGACAGTTTAAAAAAACTACTTGGAAGATGAAAAAAAGTCTTCATCTCATCCTTTTAAACCTCTTGCTCTAAAACCAGTGCAAAATTATACATTTTGTCCAAATTTTAATATAGTTTGGTGAAAATAAACTTTGTTTTCATATTTTTGGTTCCATTTTATGAAAATGAGAATACATTGTCAATGGAGGGATCTGACTTGCATAGCCCCCATCACCAGTCAAACATAGCAGTTCTTTTTTCTGCTTGGAAAATTAGCCAAACACACTGCATCTTCTCAGCTATTTTGGGAAAGAATGGTTACACTTGGAGGCTTATTTACTTCAGTTTTCACATATTCTAGACATTTGCAAGTGCCAAATATCTAGCTCTAAATAAACAAAGTAGAATTCTACTTTATCTCTCCTTCCAGATGTCATACCTGGCACAGCACTGAGCTTTTAGTCATGTCCCCCAAATGATTACATTAATTTGAAGACTCACAATCATGAAAATTTAGCTGCTTTGATTTCCCAAGTTTGAGAAACAAGTCCCAAAGCAGTTACAACTGAATACTTGTTCGACAAAATACAATTACATTCTCTTTCAAGATGCAGTAATTATGAAGACTTTGTGGATGCCACAACATACAAGGATGAGATCAGTGATTCCTGGACAATATCACTGTTTGAGTACATAGACGGGGACATTCTTTAGTTTTCTTAGACAGATTCATTAAGGACCAAAGTATGTAGTTTGTTAATTAAGATTAAACATTATATAGACATGATGTGAATTGAAAAGATTCAAAAGGCTATAGCTTCCTTTTATCTTTTTCAGAAGTCATGATTTTGCAAATACATGGTATTTTGATGTACCATTATTAAATTATTTAGTATCATCCATGAAGTATAACAGATGTATTAATACTCTAAAATGCAATGTTTGAGTTTATTTTACTATTCTTTTTTTTAAAAAAAAGATTCATTTTATTTATTTATGCATACAAATGGAGTCTAGGCCAGAGGTGCAGGGGGTGAGAGGATTCACCAGAGACAGAGTGGGGAGCAGAACAGGCAGATCTACTGAGATACACTGCTGAGGGGAGCAGCAGGCGAGGCAGGAGAGGTCTGCTGCTCCATGTGGGTCAGCAACCTGACCGGAGATCGAACTCATGCCCCAGTGGCTGGTCATAGCTTGATAGTGCTGAGACTTTAAGTCTTGTGCCACCAGGGAGGGAGGCCTTACTTTACTATTCTTGATGAAATGTCTGAAAAAAATTTTTTTATCACAAAGAGCACAGCTTTGTGATTTCCATATTTACTTAAAAAGACCCGCCTTTGAAAGAAACAGATTCCCCCCTTCAAGGCAGCATTTTGCCGGTGATAAAGGAGACTATGAAGATGAATGACTCACTTCAGTAAGTGCATTCTGAAACCACATTTACTCCTGGAAGTATAATTTTCTCCACGGGTAAGTTTTTAAAGACACAATCAAGGCAACAGAAGAGCCTTAAATGATTATTAAGTTATCTTTCTTTTGCATTCCGTAGAATTGTTTGTACCTTATCAATGGCTTTCACAAGCTTTCAGTGAGTTATTGTTAGTGTGTGACTGGGGGGCACCCAGGGACCCCAAACTGTTAAGGGGGTGCATGCTCTGAAAGACATAAGTCATCCAATCAAACAAAGGCAAAGGAAGCATACCCTTAGTGTGGTAGATTTTCAATAGAATTGGTGGGTGTAGAGAAAGAGTGAAGAAAGGATTTGAAATGATAGTTTCCTAACAAGACTCCAAAAATTACCCGTCTCCTCACTGGCAAATGTCAGTCTTGTTTTAAAGCGGGGCCGCTGGGCCTCCCTGGTGGCTCAGGGGTTAAAGTCTCAGAGCTATCAAGCTATCATCAGCCACTGCTACATGAGTTCAATCCCCAGCCAGGGAGCTTCCCACATGGCACAGCAGACCTCTCCTTTCTGGCCCACTGCTCCCCTCAGCAATGTATCTCAGTAGACCTGCCTATTCTGCTCCCCACTCTGATGAATCCTCTTTCTTTCTCTCTCTCTCTCTCTCTCTCTCTCTCTCTCTCTCTCTCTCTCTCTCTCTCTCTCTCTCTCACACACACACACACACACACACACACACACACACACACACGCTCTGCACCTCTGGCTCTAGACTCCAATTCTTGTATACATAAATAGATAAAATCTTTTAAAAAATACATAAATAAAATAAAGTGAGGCTGCTGAAGCCTATAAATCTGCCACGAGTTGAAGGTAACCACAAGAAAGAAGTTGGGCAGGTCCCAGAGAACTGGGACAGGAGAACTCAGAAATCAAAATAGTGCATAATCCAGCATGACATCTAGATAACGACTGTCATTGTCTCTGCCAAGGGCCAGAAGCAGACACATACCCACATGTCTCTTCCAAGTCTCTCCTCAAAGTGTTTCTACATATCTCTCCTCCACTTGTCTCCTCCCCGCAGTACCACGTTGCAAGTTGAAACATGAAAAACAGGAGAGCAAGAGCTTGTATGTGTTCAGTTATGAGCCAAGCATGGCCACTTAACTCTACCCCTTGTTCCCAGTGGCCTCATGTTCAGGAAGCCGTGTTGTAGTCCTCAACATCTGACATCTCAGAGGCATGGAGATAGTGGTGGAGTGTGTAAAGACATCAGTTATGGAGTTAGTTTACAAGTTCAGAGTTTGTTCCTTATTGTTGCTCCAATGTTAACACTGGTAAACATGGTGCTGAACAAGGATGGAGATCACACAAAATAAGTCACATGTTTTTCCTTATCTGGAGAAGAGATATTATGAAGGAAGGGAATTTTATCAGAAAAAGGGAATAAGAATCAAAATTGCTTCTGCTTTCAATAAACAATTGATGATTCTATTAATGTATGAGATCTGCAGGGAAGTCAAGGTCTGTGCAAGAGAGTTCTATTAAAAATAGAAATTCTCATTTCTTTTAATTCTTCAAGGGAAAAAAACAAGCAAATCAATGTAAGATAAAATAAATAAGGTTGCATCTCATTCTCCATCTATATATCTTACTCATGCAACTGACATCGTTTACTGAGCAGCTTACTCTTTCCCTGCCATTTTATTTTTTTTTATTTTTCTTTTTTAAAGATTTATTTATTTATGCATACAAGCTGGGGTACAGGCCAGAGGCATGGGACAGTGAGAGGGCCCACCAGAGACAGAGCGGGGAGCAGAACAGGCAGACAGATCGACTGAAATACACTGCTGAGGGGAGCAGCGGGCGAGGCAGGAGAGGTCTGCCACGCCATGTGGGAATCTCCCCGGCCGGGCATCGAACTCGCGTTGCTGCTGCCAACAGCTCCACAGTGCAATGCCCAACCGCTGCACCACCAGGGAGGCCCCTTCCCTGCCATTTTAAAGTGGAAGTTTGAGATGGCTTAAATCAGTATTGAGAAAATTTCAGGTATTCTGAGATATTCAAAACCCTTATTTTATCCTGAAAGTTCTCAGAGGTATCTCTTTCACAAGAGGGTCCTAATGCCTGATATTTTAGTTCATGTTTCACCTATTCAGAATATATCCAAAGTAAATGCTAATTTGAAAAAAAAAACAAACATTAAACTCATACCTCTTTTTGGCTTTGCTCTATAAATAAAATCCTGAGAAGAATATATGCTCAGTGTGCCACATGTTGAAGAAAAGCAACATTCATCAAGTTCATTTCCTGCAGAGCAAACCCTCCTACATCATTCATTCCAGGCACAACATCTGGATAATTGGCCCCAGCCTAGTAGGAATCCCCCTGCCCCCAGACACACAGAATTTCTGGATAATTCTTAGTCATTAGGCATATACTCTCATCCTTGCTCACCCTGAATACCTTTTCTCCCTTCTGTCTTTTTTACTGTCTGTAGATTCAGCTGCTCACCAACTCTCTTTAATTTAAGAGAAACATAAAAATCCAGAGGTGATATAAAAGTTCCATTTTTTGTTTCTGATGCAGGTGATAGCCTCTCTGCTTCATAAGCATTACTCTTCAGGGTTTAGTTAACGCAACTGTTTGGAAATCCAGAATGGAGAAAAAATTCTAAACCTCTCTACTGAGGTTATTAAATAGAAAACCAATGCTTAACATTTTTACATTGCGAAAATCATTTGAATCAGTGTTTCCCACTAGCTCCAAATACTAATCTTTCAAGATGTAAAAGGAAATTGAAGGTTTTACAATGCTCAAATACTTCTAGGGCATGATTTTAAATTATTTTAGCTCATAGATAGTATTCTAATTAGTACATTACACATTGTGTGGCGCAATGTGGTTTGAAAAATAAATACTTACTGAATGAATGAATTTATGTTTGTAAAATGTTTTATGATTCACCTGGTGGAAATGTTACAGCCAAGGGTGATTAGTCAGCTGATATTTACAATTACTGCCTTAAAAGTTTTGAGGACTTGCAAAGTCACCTTTTACTGTTGGTGCTCATTACATTCTGGTCATTAAGTATTTTTAATATCTCTCCTAGCAACAAAATAACATAGCAAAAGAGAATTATATTTTTTGACCTTAAACATGTTTTCAAAGTGTTTAGGACCCTGTCCCTGCCCTCTGAGTAAAAACGGTAACTGGGTTTCTCTAAGTTTGGACGTAGTCAAGTTTCAGGAAAAAGGGGGTGGAGGAGCAATGAAATTATTGTATCATGCCTGAGTTTTTTAAAATTTAGACTAGGACATAGAGTTATGGTTTTCCAAAGGTGAAAGTGTCAGGGACACAGAAAGTCAGAATAAGATTGCTATTTATAGGTCAAGAATAAGGGTGGTCAGAAGTGCAGGCTAAAACAGGATAGATCAGAAGAGGCCTTCCCTGTACCCAGCAGAAAGTTCAGCTATGTTGAAACCCAGCACCCACTCTTTATCAGCCTAGAGCAGGTTAACTACTTGTTGCCCCATTAGTCGACTTCTTAACTTGGGCCATAATAACATCTCAAATCTAGACTTCCAACTAAATAGGATGCTTCAACTTGTGCCCTTAAAGAGCAACTCAATTTTATTCTAGGAAGCAGAGCAATGTTTGGGGGAGAAGGGATGGCACTCTGGTACTAGGTTAGTGTTGTTTCCTTGCATTCTTAATGAAGCCAGGTACATATTTACCTTGAAATCGATTTTTAAATACTAGAAATACTCTGGAAGTGTTCCTGACTATGTAGATTTCCCACACATATTCCATTTTAATATCTCTCACATTGCTAATTTCATCTGACATCAATGTGTTGTGTAAAATTGTCAAAGTACTAAGGAAGTACATTTATACCCTTAGAAATAAAAGAAACAAAATCCTAATCAACAGCCATCAGTGTTTACAACTCCAGTAGCGCATCACATGCGATATTGCTTAATGATTTCTTAAATAATATTCTGCAGGATCACCTTGTATATGAAGGACATGGTGAAACTCTTGACTGGATTCAATTTGATAATTTTAATGGCCCAGAAAAAGGTTCTGGACAGTGAACTAACACTGATAGATGTCTCCTAAATCAAAAAGGCAGTCATCAATACTAATCCTATTCAAAATATGCTAACAGGAGCTCTGACCAACTGAATCAATAGAACACAGGTGGTACCTGTCCCCCCAAATCTGCAGGTCATTTCAGATAAACCAATCACTGTTCTGTCTTTGGAGGATTATAGTAGTGCTATGCTTGCTGACTGACTCAAGATTATAGAATGCAGCCTGTCAAAGAGGAAGGGCCATTCTTGGAGTTTGCCATTCAAAATGCCATTTTTTTAAATGCCCTAGTAGCACTACATAATCTCACATTATCACTTCAGGTAAACAGTTGTGCTTCAAGATAACTAAATATAAAAGATGTGGCCTATTCAGAGAGTTAAGAAAGAAAACTCCTCTGAATACTACTTACAGCGGTGCTAAGCAGCCGTGCAAGTCTCAGGTGGCACAGCACTAACTTAAGACACTTTGGCAGCTATGTCTCAAAGGACCTCTCTCCAAGGTTAGTGACCCTTCAGGAGCAAGATAATAAGAGTAAGTGTGACATCTGAAGAGATATGAACCAACCCCCTAAATCACACAGTTCTGTAAGCCAACATCAACTCAACAAAATATAATTAAGAAAAATAGGAGTCAGTCCTGCTGGACACTTCCCCAGATATATGTAGCAACTATGGTTCCTCCAGAGAGATGACTGCACTTGTGGCATCAAAGTGACGATGCAGAGACCTCTTAGTGACTAGGGAAACATTCATATCCTTAGTGGTGCTGGTTATAGTAGGCAATAACACATTTCCTAAAGTGTATTCTAGAAAACTGGTAAGTTACAGGAAGTCCTTGATATAGAAACCACTTATATGAAATTGCTTATCATCTACTTCCTTTTGCCAATGACTTGAAATCATAAACATGTATTTTAAAAAAGAAAGAGAAAAAATAGCTTTAAAAATGCAGGCAAATGGCAAATAATAAAAACCAGGAGGAAGATCAGCCACCAGAAATGTATACCTACTATCATATGAAATTACTGAAAGTAGTTTCAAATATAATTTTAATCTAGCTACCAATCAAAGTCAAGAAGGAAACTTAGTTATAAAACTCACTTGGGACAGGAAATAACCATTTAAATGCAACCTTTGCATCTATATGTTTGAAAATGAAAACTATATCCTGACATTAAGGAATATAATGTGCTAGGGCTGGGCCTCAGGCACTCATACACTAAGGGTTAGAATAATAGTGTCCAGCCTAAAAGTACTGAACATGCAGGAGCAAGGATGTTCCAAAGTAATTTAAAATCCTTGAAAAATAAATTGATCAGTTGATGAATGACTACTCCAAAATCAAAACACAATGCCTTACAAACAGAAACAGCAAAAAGCCTTACTCTCAGCAGTCAAAATTCACACTTTAAACACACTTTGAAGTTTCTGAAGAACTTTTTTACTGCCAAAGAGCAGAATGCAAGGGAAAAAATAATGAGAACTTGCAAGGAGAAATATCAGCTTTTGTTATAAACTGGTGAGGACAAAAGCAAGAGGATCTCCCAGAATTGAAGGAAACACCCAGGATTAAATTTGATACAGACCTAAAATGGCAGAACTGACAAAAAATGTTCCATTGAAGCAAAAAGAAAAAGAACTTGAGGATGAAATCTAGTTGTTAAAAACCATTTACCTCTCTATTGTACTTCCTAAAAATCCTATAAAGCCACAAAGAAAGGAAAGTAATTTTCTTAAGTGGCTACTACAGCTGCAGAAGTAGAAATACCTAGAAATCCTAAGCAACCTCTTCTAAGAGAAACATTCTCATACTGCTAGGGTACGCCCTCCTCTATACACTTGCTGAATATAAGATCTTTTTGTGGAAATGGTTGAGCGTTGTGTATTTTAGAAGCCTATTGCAATTGATTTCAATGCTAGAGGAGACTGGGATTACATGATTGTGCAGTCGTTAACTGCAGTAGACTTCTAATTGCTGACACCAGCTCAACTTCTGCCTATTGCAAGATTCCCCAAACTCTCAGGAAAATTGACCAAATCAATGAGAACTTTTGGCTCAGATTCAGTCCAGTTACTGCAGTGTAAGTGTATATCTCCTTTAAAAACATTTTGAAGCCAAAAAATGAAAGAAACACCCAAAAAATCTTACCAAAGACCCTGTAGACAAAGACTGATATAATTCAAATGCTTGAATGCACAGAGCTACAAATGTGATAATGACATTTGTGAGGTGTGTAATTTGTACACTTGAGTTGTCATAAAACATGAATCCTGCTCTTCTAGATTTAAAATGCTAAATTTTAGAGTTGAAAGAGTAAATGAAATAAAATTACACTCTGCCAAAGTGACTTGAAAATAACATTCTTAGAACTCAACATGACTTTACCTCATTTTTAAGTGCTGTTTTGTTCTTTAAAATTTATATATACATACATGTGTATATATTTCCCCCAGTGTTTGTACTAATGACAAATTAATTTATACAATTTATTCTTAGTAATAATTTCAGAACCCAAAGAACACTTGAAACTCTTAGCAAAGACTAAAGCCAAGTGTCCTAATCCTCCACCACATAGATGAGAGACAGAACATTCTGAGCAGTCGTTCCCAGTGCTGCCTTAGTCCCACTCGTCTTCATTACCAAGTAGACTCAGACTACCTGAAGTGTAATGTGTCACGTCTCCTCCTTTCTAACCTCAAACCTCAGCTTTGCCACACCTTCCTTTCCTAAATCACAATTTGTTTTATTGTCACCCATCCTCTCTTCTCCCCTCTCAGAGGTTGGGGTGCTCCACTTGTACTCACAACTTCTCACCTTATTTCTCTACCCATCCTTATTCCACCCTTCACCCCTTCTTTGGGAGCATCTTCAATCTCTCCCTTAGTACTGCCCTCTTCTCTCTACGTAAAAACATGTCCATTTCCTCCATCATCTCTCTAATTTTTAAAAGGAGTCCATTTACCCTGTGACTCCTCTCAGTTACCATCCTATTTTTCTCACATGTGTTGTAACTTTTCTCACCTTGTACCCCCCATTTCCTCATCATTCAACTAGTTCTTTGCCTTGTGCAATTTGATTTTTGTCATGAAAACTCCATGGAAATTCCTCTACTCGGTGTCCTTTTCATTCCTTAATTTAACAAACATAGATTGGCAGGGCCTTCCGGGTGGCACAAGGGGTTAAGTCTCGGCACTGTGGAGGTATCTGCAGGCCCTGCAGCCTGAGTTCAAGTTCGAGTTCCATCCCTGGCCAGCCTTCTCACATGACTCAGCGGACCTCTCCTGCCTCACCGGCTGCTCCCCTCAGCAGTGTATTTCAGTCGATCCACTTGTTCTGCTCCCCACTCTGTCTCTGGTGAATCCTCTCACCCCCCACATCTCTGGCCTACACCCCAGCTCTTGTATGCGTGAATAAATAAATCTTAAAAAATATTTAGATTGACTCCCTACCGTGAGCAAGGCACTATACTTGGGAAATGAATGTAAATATTAATAAAAACTCAACTCCTATCAAAAAAATCCAACAAAAATGAACATCTCTACTTAATCATTTTTGATTTCTCTGCAGAATTGAAACTGCTGTCTACCACTTCTAAGATTACCTTCTCCTTTGCATTTTATGGAGGTGTTCTGGTGCTTCCCTGGCCCTTCCTCTACTAGTTTTGCTAGAGTCTTCTCAGACTCTATAAATGTGGGTTTGCTCCAACGTTCAAGCTTGAGGTCCTTTTCTCTTTCCTCTGAGACCTGCTTTCTCTTTTCTCTTCCAAGGAATTTGCTTCCTTCTTTCAGTTTCATGCTCACCTATGTGCAGCTTTCTTCTTAATCGCCTTCTGTACAATTCATTTACTACCCTTAGGTTCCACTGTATGTTTAAAACATATTGCTGGATCGTATCACAGAGCATTTTACCAGCACGTGAAAATCTGCCAAAAACAGAACCAACTTCCTTCTTAACAAAACATAAGCTCCTCTTCCAGACTTCTATTTACCCACAGCAAAAATCTTTAAATATTATGAGAAAATTGTAATAGAAAAGATGTATTGAGTACTATCTGCCAAATACGATTATAAAATTATTTACGATTTAACATACCTCATAATAACCTTACAAGAAGAGGCACTGTTATCAAATTTTATGCCAAAAGGAAACTGAGATACTAAAGATGAAATAAATAACTTGTACAAAATTAATAGCAAGTGAGGGAGGCAGACTTCAAACCAAAACACAATAGACTAAACTACCGAGGATCAGTAATCAAGCAGGAATTTGAATTTTCTTTTAAAAATTAATGCTCTGTAATAATTCATTTTCAAACAATCCATTCTGCTGAATGCCAAGGACATCATGACCAGCAGCTGGGTTTATAAAAAGTTGACTGGGGAAAAAAGAAGGTTATGATACTATTTTCTTTTTTTAATGGGTACTACTGAGACAGTTAAACATCTCTGTAATTGTACAGGATAATTGCCTCTGAGTTCATCCATTCATTCGTTTACTACACATTTGTTAAGTAGCTCCAATAAGCCTAAATAGAAGTAGAATTTGAGGTCAATCTGCAATTTGCCATGAAAACACAGAGAAACAAACAATTGAGGGGGTGGGGGACTCTTTTATGAACAGGATGCTTTTGAATTTTCATGACCAATAAATACTTTGGCATGGTAACTCGGTGATTCTGCATGTACCCTTTGATCATAAGGGCATTAAATACTCCCTTTTTGTGTCAATACAAGTAGTGACATATGAGCCTAACAAGAAATGTCTTCACATTAGTCCTTTTCAAAGGGGAAGGAGAAGAAATACATTGAGATTATCCAATCTGTGTGTACTCCACACCCATTCTATACTCACAAGAGCCCCTAGGGCACAGATCAGGAAATACAAACATAATTTGATTCAATTCAAGTTGTACAATAATGACAATATTCATATTTACATTGACACTCCAAACTTCAAAGGGTGCTCACAAAGAGACATCATCTCTTTTTATATAAAAGGAAACACAAAGTTTGCCTTCAGCAAAATAATATATTACATCTTTTAGGCATTTGTCCAGCACCGACACCCCCCCCACCAATTTAAATACTCAGACCTTATCACATACCCTTCTGCCATGTTCTTCTCACTCCTCACAGTCTCTGCATTTTTTTTTTCTGTTCCTATGACCAATCACTCAACTCAGAAGAACAGGAGTTAAAGAGAGACCCTACTTCAATAATTTATTCAACAAATGTTTATCCAATGCCTACTATGTGCCAGGCACTTTTGCTAGATTTGGGGAATAAAATTGTTTGCAGAAACATGCAGTGCCTTCCTTAATTGGGACTTGCTCCACCACCAACACAAAACACTACTAACTGGTCAGGAGATAAGTATCCTGGCTCTGTTTTATTGGTTCTCATACCAGATGTATCCTTTGTAAACAGAGTTTTTGTTTGTTCTTGCTCAGACTTGGAGACACAGATCTTTAGTCAGTTATCAGAGCTTGCTTCATCAGTAACTCCACTTTTACACTACCTCCAGTCTTTGGTCTCCAGTACTCTCTTTAATATTCACTGAATTTGACAATCTGCCTTTACTATTTCAACCTCAGCAGTACGAAATCAACTGCTCGGCAAACCTATTATGGAAACTAATATAAGCTCTTCACTTCCTTTGAATTGCTGCCCATACATCTCTCTTTTATTCTATTATCTTCTCAGCCATATTGGTTCATTTTATTTTTCCATCCCTCTTGCTTCACCCTCTTTGTACTCTAACCTTCACCATTTAAAGCCCTGGTAATCGCCCCAATTTATGATAAGACCTGAAAAGGCATAGCATATTTCTTAATGGACTGTGCATACTTTCCAGGCTATCTGGACCACAAGACTGACCTAACTATCATGGAATTCAGCTTGCCCAACCAAAGAAATCTGCTTCAGTTAAAGCCAACTGATTTTCTCTGGAATGTGGGCATCTTCTTCAGTGGACGGTCTTCTTAAAAGTATGTGGGTCACATGCTCTTCATGGTCACCCTTGTTGTTGGGCAATTATCCAAGCTTCTGCTTGGCAGAGGCAAGGCTTTGGGTTCTGGTGTTCTCTACTGGGTTTTAAAAATCTCTGAAATTTCATGGCATGAGAAAATGCCCATATTGCTTTTTTGGAAAGCTGGGCCATAATCCTCGAAACTGGAAAAAATTTAATGTAGTGGGATGTGCACCAGGTTGAATGGCAGAAAGTTGGTGTTCTTCTTGCTGTGGCACCGATGTACACAACGAGTTTGTACCAGTTGTTTATGGCTGGCTTCTGAAAACCAACATGCAGAATATAGAGAGCATTTTAGGTCATGCTATGGTTGTTTCCAGCTTATGATGTCCACATATCTATCTCTGTAGTCTCTGTAACCAATAAGATATATTTCCGTGGTTATTTTATTTCTATTCCAAAAGCCACACGTTTGTGATTTCCATTGTGGTTAAGCTACATAAAAACAAACACATAAACAAAACCAAACATCCAGGATAGACCCTGGCTGCAGGTGCTTCTATTTTCCATTCAGACACGACTGAATTCCAGAATGGCAGAGTTCACAGTGGTCAGTGTCATGGAAACCGCAGCCTGGGAGTATCACAAAAATCTCCCAGAAACGGAAAGCACTGGTTGCTGGTCAAGAGAAATAGACGGAGAGGCCTCTGTCTAAAAGAAGACGAGTTTCTTCTTTTCTGAAACCCTCCAGTAGCAGGAACCAAACGGGCAAATTCCTTAGACATTTAAATAACGTTCATATTTTAATGCTTGAACATCAGCTCTGTGAATACCTAGAATGGGGGCTAAGTGACAGTTGGATAACATTGGCCTGACATTGTCACTGGCCTTTCTCTAATGTCAAAGATGGATTTGCATAATTATGCTGAAAGCTCGGAAACTGCACCCAGCAGGAGGTTTCCTGGCTGGTGTTAGGTTTTAGTCATGCTCCAGCTGTGAATCTCCAGATGAAGAAAATCTCCTTTCAGAAGTGAACAGAGTGAGAGAACACACTTTCTAAGACAGTATCATAACAGCTTAACAATAATTTAACTTACATACTGATTTCCAAGGTATAATTAAGATAGGCCTGATAAGCAACTGATTGAACAACCTTTTGCTTGGTATCAAGAGTTTCAGAGAAGAGAGAGTCCAAGCAATGTTACCTCATAAAACTCTTCTTGATTAAAATTCTTTTAAGTTGGCCAGATGCCTGATAGAAGGAAACTTCTAAAGCCTGCCCCTGTAACAGGTGGGTGTCTATTGTGCAGTTCTATCTTTCCAAGGTCACTGCAGTCATAAAAAATCTCTTTTGAATATATCTACAAGGGAAAAATGCTGAAGTAAGTGAGATCTCTTTAGTTTCCTGCGTTTTACTCTACCGCTGTACTGAATAACCTGGGGCTATTTCCCAAATGCCTTTTTGTGATCACTTCTCTTAGACTGTCAAAAGATCATCTTCATTTTTTCCTACTTTCAGCTGCAAATAGCAAGTCTGTCTTGCTACAATTTTTAAAAACACACAGCAAGCATTAATAAGAGAAATTATACAAAAAGTGAGATTCTTAAGGTCCTAGACTGCAGTTTCCACAAAAAGGGAATGGTCAGCCTGTGCTCCGCTGACGGACAGACACATTTCTCAGGGCAGCAGCCCCCCCGTGGCCCCTGGAAAAATTTTGGCATTTCCCTCAGCTGCCCAAAGGAATATTTTCATGCAGACCTAACATTCTATTGTACGTTGAAATTTCATGGGTGGCAAAGCCTTAAATGCTTTTCATATAGTACAACATATTCTGTTTTTCTTTCTCCTTTTGTTGAAAAGTTGTTCTGGTCTACCTCTGTACTTCATCATAGAATTGAAAATCTTGAGGATGATTGTATGGGAAAAAGCAAAGATGACAAATTAACCTGATTTCATTCACTGGCACTAACTTACTACGCTCAAATGGGATTGTTTCTTTGTCTGGTTTTCCTGCTTCTATGGTGCTACTAAGCAGAATCCATACGTGCAGCTCTGCTCTGACAATGTTATCCGGTCCTGTTTAGAAAGAACTTTTACTAGACTTCAAACGCCGCAGAGCATACCTTCCAGCTTTTTCTGGTTTAAACTGGAGGTTGCAGCTAGTACAGTTTGCTAACCGGCAATTCGCCTTGGAACAACCTCATAAACACAGAGTAGCCAGATAAATCGATTCAGAATTTCTGTTTGTTTTTTTTTTTTAAGGGCAACAGGGCAGATGTCTGACTTCTCTAAGGCTAAAAGGCAGCAACAGAAACAAAAGCCACATCCATTTTTTAACACATGCTGATGCTGACTATTATTATCATCCACACAGAGCAATTGCATCACACTTTACAATTTACAAAGCCCTTTTACAACCATTATCTCTTTTGATACTTACACCAACCCTGTGGAACAGGTGTTCATTAATATAGGTATTTGACAGATGAAGAAATTCAGGCACAAAAAGGTTAAGTGACTTACCTAAGGTTGCACTGTGAGTTGGTATACATGAGAATCAGTTGCCTTTTGTGCTAGCGAAATAAGGAATGGAGGTATCTGAAGAACTCATAATTCTGTCCCCTATGAGTCCTGATTAAGAAGAACATCTCACAGCAGTGTGGGGCATGTTCATCTTTATTTCAACTAGTGTTTTCAGCATGTTAAACGTTAAACGTTGTGCAGAAGCAGCAGACATGCAGGTTGCTCAGTGAAACTGGCATGATGCAGATGTGATAGGTAATGTTCAATAATGAGCTCATGTTCAGCTCCGTGTGCCAAATAATCAATGTGCATTGTGACCTAAGCACCACAAAACACTCTGAGTAAGCTGTGAATTCGTTTGGATTTCATGATTGTTGATTGCCTGACAAACTTAGTAAATTAAAATCTATCCCTCAAACAAGTTAAGGAGTAATTTTGTTATGGCTTGATTTTTATTAACCGGTAGCCAGCCCACCTAATAAATGTGAAAGATTAGCCTGTTGTTGAGTATACAGTGTGAGAGACATATATCGAAGCTGAGATATTCTGCAAGATTAATTGGGAACTATTTCCAGGATCCAAAATAACCATCTTCCTTAATCCCTCTGGAATCTGACAACAAATGCCAATTAATAAGAACACAGAGATACATTTGGTCCCCTTCCTGCTAATTTTTTTTCCAGGAAAAAATATTAAATGTAAATTCTAGCATTTTCTACAAAAACAGGCTTTCAAAAATAAGAAATGGGAAGTTTTGGAGCATTTGAGCAAACTGCCTTCCTTAGAGATGTTTTAAAGGTAACCTGATATTCTGTATTTTAAAAGCCCTTTCTGCAGGGGAAAGTGAGATTTAGCCACCAAATTTTATTGTTGAAAAATAGCTACTAAACCTGCTTGCTGAAATGTGTTTATGTGAAAAGCTGCACTTTGAAGAAGGTAATTACTACTTTTATATGTTTCCATTGCCACTGCTCAATTCTCATTTTTATAATTTAAAAAGAAAAACAAGTTTAAATAATGCAATGCTTATTAGCGTATGAATATGAAGCTAATTGTCCCTTTTTGACTTTCAGAAATAATTGGCAATGTCTTCTGTGTAAGTGGGTTAAGGAATGTGCCTTGCATGTAATTATTACTATAAACTTTCATTTGGAAAATTGCAACCTTATCTTCATTGTCTTTGAGAAGCACAATAGCTACCTGTCACTCTGCACTTTCCTTAGCAGATCTGTTATAAGAATATGTGTAGAGCAGTAAAAACAAGTATACCCAGTGTATTGAATTATAGCAGAGTCAATCAGTGCCCTGTAGCACTCTTAATACTGCACTTACTCAGGTTGCATCGAACAAAGCCAAAAGGATAGGTGAAAAATAAAAGCAAAATGGCTTTTTGGGATCAAGTAGACCCTAAGATAACCCCTGGGTTTATGTTTTTTTTTTTTAATTGAATTCACATTCTTTTTGAGCTGGACAAACTGACTCAGGAAGTGGCATAGTCTGAATGTTCTAGAAATTTCCAAGAAATCTTTTCAGCGACCTTTTCTAAGACTCGACAAAAAAAATGTTTCCACTTAACACCTCAGGTTTCTTTTTCCTAAGAGCTTAAAAATGTTGCATTTCAAAACATGTGCTAGAGACTGATGAATTTTAGTTAAGTTTGCTTGATGATCATAAACACTCATTTAAAAAACACTGTGCTCTTTGCTACATGTGATTGCTCAACCTGTGAAAGTGAAAAATTCTCTCAAATAACCAGATTTCTTTTTTGGCTGCATATTGTCAAATACTAGTTTGGCTAATTGTGTTTGTTTGGCTGGCTGGATTTTTATTAGAGTAATTAATTAAAATGCAATTTCGTAGACCCCCATATATATGAATTTCAAAATATTGTTGCTATGCACACTTTATAGCCTATGCAGCTAGGTTTCAGTATATTTGTTTTATGTTACACTGACATCTATGGACTCCATAAGAGAAATTCAGTTTTTCAGAAAAATTCTGTTAACTGCTTATGAGCAACTTAGAATGTGACTCAACTATGTAGACTAAGAGTCCCCAAATCTGTGTGTGGGTCACTAGTTGATCGTTGAGCCTTGTCACTTACATCAAAATCATTACAAATCTCTTCTACATACCTATAATCGAAACTTAAATGAGAGACAGAGTCTCCATTAGTGAAGAATCAGTATTTCCTCTTTAAGGAAGGGATGTCCTTATCCTTATTAGTGAGAAAATAAGGGGGGTCCTGTTAGTAGATAAATATTTATTGAGTGTAATCTTATACTAATATCCATTATTGTAATTACAATGTGCTGACTACTACATTTACATTAGGGATACAAGGAAGAATAAATAGACACTGTCCCGACCCTCAAGGAACTCACATTCTGAATGAAGGAGACAGAGAAATAAAACAGGCAATGCACTATAGAGTATAGGTGCAGTGATATAATTGTCAGGATACACTAAGTGTTATAACATGCCTCAAGATATCAGTGGCTTCCCTTGGGGCCCCGAGTGCAATGGTTGCAAACAGCAGCCTCCTTGATAGTGGATGCAGCCTGTTGGTTTTATGGGTTGCTCTATGGGACTTGAAGACAGTCCTTTTAGGGGGTCCTTCATGTCTGACCTCATGCTGTCCTCAATGTTAGACTCCAGACAGGTATGCTGGGTTCCTTTGGGAAGCCCCAGGACACAGTGGCCAGGGTCTACAGTGGCCAAGTCATCGTGTCCTTCTGCAGTAAGCTACAGAACAAGGAGGATGCCATTAAGGCTCTAGGTAGGACCAAGTTCAAGTTCCCTGGCCACCAGTAAATCCATATTTTCAAGAAATGGGACTTTACCACGTTTAACACACATGAGTTTGAAGACATGGTAGCTGAAAAGCTGCTCATCCCAGATGGATGCAGTGTCAAGTACATCCTGAATCAAGACCCCCTGGACAAATGGCAGACCCTGCACTCCTGAGAGCAAATGAGTTGGCCCCCTGATAGTCACAAATAAAAACCACATTCTTATCCTACATGTGTGTATACATGTATGTATATACACATATGTGTATATGTATATACACGTGTACGTATATACATATATATACGTATATGTATGTGTGTATACACTTATATACATATACATGTACATGTACACATATATGTGTGTGTGTATATATATCTCAGTGGCTTAACTCTATAAAGGTTTTTTTTTTTTGTTTTTTTTTTTTTGCTTATTCAAAGTCCACTCTGGCCAGCCAGAGGCAGAGGGGCCCCTACTCCAGCCACTGCACTCATGCAGGGACCCAGACTCCTCTAATCTTGCAATCTTCAAACTAAGCTCATCATGGGGAGCAAAGAGGGGGCCTGGAGAAAGCACATCAAGCCTTATCTGCCTCTGTAGAGAGAAACACATCAATTCACACTATATCAAAAGAGAACCACTCAGATGGCTCCATTTAGACAGAGGAGGACAGGGGAAGGAAGTCAGCTGTGTCCCAAAGAAAAGGAAAGAAAGGTGGTGAACAACAGTTGATAAGATGCAACTAGTGGCAACTCGGTAACTTGTTAGTGAGGATTACTGGGACCAAAAAATGTCCTCTCAAACCGAACTTCTTATTTGTTATTGGTAAAATGAAAGAGAACTATGAAAAGTAGGGAAAAAATAGAGGAACAAGCTAACTAATAATGAATTAATTAGTAACTGGACTAAGTGGAGTAAGCCAGGAGACTCAGAATGATACTTTCCTCTCAATTCTAAATTCTAAATTCTTGATTGAATAACAATTGATAACTAGATTTAACTAGTGTTAATGATAAAACTAGTTAACTGAAGATAACTAGAATAACTAGATTAACTAAGAAACTAAAAAACTCATTCCTCTCAACTCTAACTTATTTCTTGTTAAAATAGTGTGAAAACTATAGAAAAATAGAAGTAAATGGAGAAATTATATTTTTAACTAATAACAAGCTAGTAACCAGATACTAGAGACAACTAGAAAAAGTGGTGTAACTCAAGAGCATCAGAAACACACATTCCACATAATTCTAATGTCTCATTTCTTATTTTAGTAATTATGGTTACTATATATAACTGATGGTAAGTAAGTATACACTAGAGATACCTTGAATAACTAGAGAAAACCAAAGAACTGCAAAATAAGTTCCATTCAACTTTAACTTCTTACTCTCGTTTTCTGAATATTGTCCCTCCTTGTGTCTCTTATGATATGTCCCCTATTAAGATGTCCCAATTATTTCATCGTCCCAGTGCATCATTCCCATTTGGTTCTACATCACACTACCCTGAAATTGAGACCAATTTCTTGACTACTTCCAAAATGTTTACCTCATCTCCAGTCTTCAGTGATATCCCATATTCCTTTTAAGGTGAAACCCAAACTCCTTAGCTTGGCTCACAAGCCATCTAACTTGTCTCACTCACTTTTCTTTCCTAACATTTCATCCACACAAAGCAGTTCTTCTTTCTCTAAATGCCTGTTTATACCCCAGTGCCTTTACACATATTGTTCTTGCTTTTTTTATTTATATCTTTTACATTATTATGTATTCCCGTAGGTTTCCCACCACTAATTGACCTGTGAGCCATACCATAGTCCCTTGTGCTCTTTTCTCCCCTGTTTTGATCCCTTATCCTCCCCCTTCCTCGCAGAATGTCTCTTATTTATGATTGCCTGTTAGTTTTTGGTTTTGTTTGCTGTTGTTATTATTTTCTCCTCCTAATCTCTTATTTGAATCCCCTATATTTCTCCAATAAGTGAGACCATTCGATATTTTTCTTTTTCCTTCTGGCTTATCTCGCTGAGCATGATCCCTTCTAGTTCCATCCATGTTCCTGCGAATGGAATGAGTTTATCTTTTTTGATTGTGAAATAGTATTCCATTGTGTATATGTACCACATCTTCTTGATCCAGTCATCTATTTTGGGGCATTTGGATTGTTTCCTTATCTTAGCTATTGTTAATAGTGCTGCAATAAATATAAGGGTGCATGTATCCTTTCAGATTAAAGTTTTGTGTCCTTTGGGTAGATTCCTTAGGAGTGATATTGCTGGGTCATATGGAAGCTCCATTTTCAGGAGTTTGAGGAACCGCCATACAGCTTTCCATAGTGGATGGAACAGTTTGCATTCCCGCCAGCAGTGTAGGAGAGTTCCTTTTCCTCCACATCCTCACCAGCATTTGTTGTTTCCTGTTTTTTTAATATGTGCTGTTCTCACTGGTGTAATGTGGTATCTCACTGTGGTTTTGATTTGCATTTCCCTGATTATGAGGGATGTTGAGCATTTTTTCATATGCCTGTTGGCCATTTGCATTTCTTCTTTGGAGAAGTGTCTTTTACGTTCTCCTGCCCATTTTTTGACTGGATTCCTTGCTTTGTTTTTGTTGAGCACTGTGAATTCTTTGTAGATCTGTTTGATCAGTCCCTTATCAGTTGTATGGAGTGCAAAAATGTTCTACCATTCAGTAGGGTGTCTCTTCATTTTGGTTAATGCCTTTTTTGCTATACAGAAGCTTTTTAGCTTTTCCCTTGAGATCTGGAACAAGACAAGGATGTCCACTATCACCACCGCTTTTCAATATAATACTGGAAGTCATAGCCAGTGCAATAAGACAAGAGAAAGGCGCACAAGGAATACAAATAAGGAAAGAAGAAGTAAAGTTATCACTATTTGCAGACAATTGATAATATGCAAATGCCACAGAAAAACTAATCAAAATAATCAATCAATTTAGTAAAGTAGCAGGATACAAAATCAACACACAAAAATTAGTAGCTTTCCTATATGCACAAAATCAACCCAAAGAAGAAGAAACCAAGAAAACCACCCCTTTTACAACCAAAACACAAAAATCAAATACCTGAGAATTAACCTAACAAAAGAGGTGAAGAACATATACAAAGAAAATTATGAAATATTATTAAAATAAATTGCAGAATACACAAAGAAATGGAAAGACATCCCCTGTTCATGGATTGGAAGAATTAACAGTATCAAAATGGCCATACTGCTGAAAGCAACTTGCAGATTCAATGCTATTCCAATAAAAATCTCAATGACATTCTTCAAAGAGATAGAACAAATACTGATGAAACTCATATGGAATCCAAAGAAACCTCGAATAACCAAAGCTCTCCTGACCGAAAAGATGGAGAATGGAGGTATCACCCTCCAAGACTTTAAACTATACTACAAAGCCATAATAATTAAAACTGCATGGTACTGGAACAAAAATAGACACACAGACCAGTGGAATCGAATAGAAAACCCAGAAATAAACCTACATACTTATGGACAACTAATCTTTAATAAAGGTGCAAAGAATATGCAATGGAACAAGAACAGTTTGTTCAGTAAATGGTGCTGGGAGAACTGGATGGCTACATACAAAAAAGTGAAGTTAGATTACTACCTCATGCCATGCACAAAAACTAATTCAAAATGTATAAAAGACTTGGATATAAGTCCTGAAAACATAAAATATATACAAAAAATATAGGCAAAACACTACATGACACATATCTTAGTAACATCATTAAAGACACATCTCCAAAGCAAAGAAAATGAAGGAAAAGATAAACAGCTGGGATTACATCAAACTATTGTTTTTGCTTTCATCTTGCTGTGTCTATCTCTGTCTCTCTTTCTGTCTCTTGCCTCCACCCTGTCCCCACCCAAACACTTTACTTGTTTATTTTCCTCTTTTATTTTGAGACTCAGCTTAACCATTACCTGATCAGAAAGCCTCCCTTAACTCTCCTAGTGTGAGTTTGATGCCCTTTGGCCTCTGCTCATACACTGAATGTAAAACTAATCACATTTACTATGTTGTAATGGTCTATCTCTAACTAGAAAATGAAGTCCTTAAGGCAAAGAAGCCATGTGTTTTTTTCTAGCCATATGCATTTAACAAATCCATCAGCGTATTTGTTAATTGAAATGGATGAATGGACTTAAACACATCCACAAAACTGCACAAAGGGGTGATAGCCGATCCCTTCTGGAGACCAGGTTTGATAGATAAAGAGCTAGGAAAGCGTGATGGTGACTGACTGACGATTGAAAATATGGGGGTGGGCAGTCTTGGTATGTGGAGCATTAGGGGATGCTGTGAGCACAGAGCAAGTCATACTGTAAGTACCAGAGAAGTGGAGAGGGTGGGCACTGGCAATACTGGCATTCCTGTTGCAAGAGAGAAAGCGCACAGCCTGGAGAGGACAGACAGCTGACTTCCTGACCGGTGTGAGGCCACCTATGAGATA